>LPNX010501617.1:549252-601752 GCA_001517045.1 Pseudotsuga menziesii
AAAAAAATTGATGAGCTATGAATTACCATAATAACTTTGGCATTCATTTAATTGATATATCACAGTTTTCCTTTTATGTTGTTAATTTGGACAATATTTCATCCTTTATTATTGATTGGCAACCTGTAATAACAATCATAACCTTGTTTTATTGCAATTGGGGTTTTTTTAAGTTAGCTGTTCCAGTTCAGCTAATTTATGGAGACTCCTTGATAGTTATTTCATGGCTCAATTGATTGTCGGCATTTGATGTTCTGTTCTGATGCCTTAGTGCAAAAATATAAGATATTCGATCCACGTGGCTTTTCAGGTGATCTTCAAGCACGTTTTCCAAGAGCATAATTCTTTAGCAGATGGACTTTCTAAGAAGGCTCTGAATTTGGATTTGGGCCCTGGTTATTTCTTTGAGTTTTTGGATGGCATGGCCATTAATGAGGGCCACTTTGTTCTATTTTAGATGCTGAGTTTCTCAGCTTTGTGCCATCAGCTTCATGTGTTTTTCTCATGATTTGTTTTGGATCAAGTCCTTCTGTTAGCAAGTTTTGCTCCTGGGACACTTGATTGTTGATCACCACAGATGTTCCTCAGCATATCTGACCTGCTACATGCGGGAATGATGACTAAAGTCTGCAAAATAAGACTTTAATTCTATCAGACTTTACTTTGAGTTCCAAATCTGGTTGTATGAGACTTTCTTGCAAAGGGACCTGCAAGATCTTTGGGTTGGGGGAGATGTTGGTCTCTTATTATTGGCTGTCCAATACATTATTTTCCAGCATAAAACTTATAAAACCACATGATATATTAGTTTTATTAATGTTTATTTGTGTATGGTTATGCTTTTATGGAGACCAACGTGGACAAAGGCTTGGTAAGTGATTTTTGGTTATTTTATATTGTTTTATGTATAAATTTGTTTTTTTAAATATCCATATATATATATCCGGTCAACTGATGGGTCGTTATTTCTTTTGTGCAGGGGTTTCGGTGCTCCAGGGCAGGTTCACGCTAGCTGCACCAGCAGATTTGGGGGCTTCGATCCACATTTTGGGTGTCTCTTGAGCTTTCATCGCCTTCCAGATGCCTACGCAGACTTTCTAGGTGCTGTTTTGGGGATGATCTTTGATTAAGGAGTTGTTACCCTCCATTTTTAGCAGTGTATGGATCTCAAGCAGTCTGGCAATGTCATTCCCGTCCTTGATCAGGAACCTGATTTTGGGCTCGATTTATGAACAATCGGTTGGGAATTGTTCAAAACAGTTCGAAACCCACTTCACAAATGGCCCCATTTAAGCCTAATCGCGGTCAGTTTGCATAATTTCTGAACGAATGTGGAGAAATCCTTTCCGGAACAGACATGGTTTTGCCAGATTTGGTGTTGGCCGTTTTCTGGGTAGTTGCTCAAATCTCTGCATTCTGGGATGGATCCTGTCCATCTGTTCATGTATAAATAAAGCTTAATGAAGAGGATGCTGGAAGAAGATTGTAATACTTCATTTCATCAATAAAATCAGCGTTTATCTCCTTTAAGGTTTTGATTTTTAAAGCTGGAAGGCGTTGAGGGAGGGCCCCCTTCAACACCAACCATTGGTATTTCACATTGTGTGGTTTGCAATAGCAAGATAACATTTCTTTCCCTTTGATATTTTTCTATAGAATGGTGATGGTTTTACTCATATGCATGTCTGCAGATTTTTAGTCATTTGCAATTGATTTAGCTTGCTGAATAGATTCAGGAACAGTTTTTTTATTTGGTACCCCTTTCTGGTTTTCAGTGTGGACTGTATATTAATGGCCATGATTATTATTTAGGGTTATTGTATTTCTAAATCGTGTGATGGTTTGATTCAAGTTTTGCTTTATGAAAGATTACAAGTAGACTGAGCTTTCACATTGTTTTTTTATTGCCAGCATAGCGATATAATGATAGCTACAGGATTAGTTTAGACTCTGCTCGTTCACACGACTGTAAAATAAATTAAGGACTAGTGTGGGTTTAAATATTCTCTTTGATTTCCAGTATGAAGCGTAGTATTGGCAAATTGAATAATGAACTCAACTCCATCTATTGAAGAATCCTTCTTACTGTAGCGTGAGAATAATTGATGAACAGCTCTAGTCTTTTACTTTTGAGCTTACAGAGCTGTAGGATATCTTGTTGAAATGGAACAGCATTTGTAATATTTTGTAGAGGGTGTGAAGATTGTAGTATATAGAGCGTATAGGGCTTTGTTAAATAGCTCTTTAAATAAGTGATTAAATAGGAAGAAATTGTGCTGTTTGACATTGATTAAATAGGGTTTGTTAATGTTGCTTCCTTGAATCAATATCAGCTCCACAGTGTGCATATGCATACCAGAACTAGTGAATATTTCTCACACAGTCCTAATATTGATTAATGAATATTGTTTGGATAACCTGGGCATTTTTCTGTGTGCATTAGTGTGTATAAAATAAAACAGAGCACATTGGGATAACGATAACCAGCCAAGCTTTGTTATAATAGGCTGTGTAGAGGTCATAGGTGTTACTCTGGTAATAATTCTAGAAGTATTAGTGTGGAGTGAAGCATTAGATCTTGTAGGATTAATAGTGGAGTTTTCAGGTTAATTGAGATCGATTGAGCATATGCGTTTGACAGGTAGATTCTTCCTTTTCCAGGCTGATTGTTTTGAAAGTAAACCTTAGTCACTTTAGCATAAGATTGTTGTAGTTCAAGGTTTGTTTAATCCCTTAGCAGGTTGTTCTACTGTAGTTCAATATTGTTGTGAAGTATTGCTGTAGTTAGTGTTTCTTTAGAGGATCAGGTTTGCTTCAAAAATTACTATAGCTACCTTTTTGCTATAAGTTGTTGTAGACAAATTGATTTCTGTTTCTGTATAACAGACCTAGGAGTTCTTAGCATAACCATAGTTTCGTCCATTTCATTGCTTTGTTTGAAGTAGACTAGCATTCTTGTAAGCACGAGCATTAAAACTACCTTGCCTGCACATATAGTGTAGCAGCTCAAAGTTTACGATTCTCCGGTTGATAATTAAATAGAGGTGAATTAAGTAACATTAATTTTAACCAACAATTGTAATGCACCAGCATATCACTCAAGTGATCAACACCTCGATGCTTAATTGGATGAGGTTTTGGCTGTTGCGAATAACAATTGTGTGACGTAAGCCTAAGTTTTGAAGGGTCACCTAAACCGAGTTGATTTGCAACCCTCTTAACAACATCATCATAAGTGTCCAGCTTTGACCTGCAAACATCACAGATGAAAGCAACATGGATAGAACAAGTTTCAAACCCAGACAAAGCTCCTACACATTGAACTTCTTTGACATATTAAAGTTCATTGCATATAAATAGAATTGTACTTACAGTTCAAGACAAAAGTCATCTTCTTTTGGCTTATCCAGATGCCGGAAATGAACAATCTATAGATCACATGCAATCAAAAATTCAATGTATGTTAAAATGACTTTCAAAACCAAGGAACAAATCATGTTCTTCATGAAGCACACATGCCTTTCTACACGATAGTTGCAAGAATGACTTCTTCACTGATAAAGGCAATAATTGGCAACTTTGCTCACAAGATGTAATGAGATTGAGTGCTAAGGAAAGCATGATTAGCCAACTATCATTGGTAAGTTAGTCCCCCTGAACTTTTATATATGCATTCCATGTAGCCATATCTAGGAGCAATAAACATAATATGTAGTTTCATTCTCATTAAAATACATGTTTTCTTGATTTCGAAATTTGTAGTAATAACTTCGTTAGAAGATAAGTATAACTAAAGACTGTTATCAAACCATATGGTTGGAAATAGGCAAACCATGAAACTGAATCTATGCTATAGAAAAGCAGTTAGGTTAGATTAGTCCCTACTGCAGAATTGGTAATCTACTGATACTAAATGTTTCACGGCAATGTTCCTTTCTAATATTTAGCCTTTTGCAATATTCTCTGTTACATTTCATATATCCAACATATCATCCAACTAAGCAGCCGGTTTTGGAGTCACTGTAGTCTCGGCAATGGATATCCACATTGTAACACCTTACAAGTTATAACATTTAAAATATGGATATCTACTTTGCAGACCATTTAGAGCCACTATTTAGTTGTATTTTGGTTCAACAGAATTGACAGCTGAATTTGGAAAGAAGAATGTGTCGGCTAAAGAATGCAGAAAACACAAATTCTCTAGACTACAGTACATCCACTACATAGTACAAGCAGCTACAATATGCTGTAGGAAAAAGTGTCCCCAAGTACATTGAGCTTGTGTCCAACTATTGACAGGGAATACAATACCATTTGAACAGATTTGCAGAATTGTACTTTCTGGCAAAAGCTGAAAATAATGGACGGGACATTAAGCCTCCGCAATTTTGGTTTTATTTCTACAAGCTCTGCGCGATATGGAACTTTTACTTGGAAATTCAATCGAGAAAATAGTCTACCAGTAAATGGATAATGACTTTCCACCTCAACATTTGCCGCATGCAGTTATTTAAAAAACTCAATGTTATTCAAAGTGCTGAGTACGACATTTTTTGCAACTCGCTATTCTATAAAACTGGCACAGAGCCCTCTAAACACAGGTCTGATATGCCCCTCAAGTTTACATCTATCTCCAATAATTGACACATACACTATTTATGTGATCTTGGAATATGCATCCTTGAGGTTTGCAATCTCAAGGGGCATATCAGAATTAGGTTTTGGGTTTAAGTAGGTTTGTGCTTGGGTCAATGGTCATTGCACCCAATGCACCATCTAGATTCAATGTACCACTATATCCTATGCATAAGCACACCAAGAGTTTATAAATCACTCCCCACTTCCACCTGTGTTGTAGAATAAACCTTGCTTCACCTGGTGTAATGAAATAAATAATGAAAACCTTTGCAGATGAAAAATAAACCAAAAAACTAAATCAAAGAAAATGAGTATCTCAACTACTACTGAAAACAAAATTAGCTGCCTCAAAATGAAAGCACTAGTGGGCTGTTGTCTGTGTGTATGGTAATTAATACAAACAATTCTATCAGCTTGCTATGCATTAGTTCTGAAAAATGCCCCTACAAACCAAAGCTTGTGATCAAAGGTTGAAAGGAAAAAACCATCAGGCTACTTTCTTACAAAATGTCATAAGAGGTTGCTTCCTCACAATTGCTTGCTACATTGGACTAGACCATAGATAAAGCCTCCATCCCCCAGATGGTTGTTTTACTTCTACAGACCTACCTTGCATGACCTTTATACCCAAAATCTAGATCATGTAGAAAAAAATACCACCAGTGACTTTAGGATCCAGATAGGGCTCTCCAGTGACTAGAAGTATAAGAATATAATCTATTCAGTGAATAGTGAATACTATCCTTCAAGTGGCTATTCCATTGATATCAAGGATTTCTTTCATGAAAGCACAACTAAAATTAGAAAAGAAGACTTAACATTGTTGTGAAGCCAGAAACTATTTAAATGCTTAGAATAAAAAATGTCACAGATATTATATCAACCATCATTTTAGATGCCTTTAACACACTGATATTTTTCTAGTGCCTTGCTGAGTGGAATAGGTAAAAATTATTACGAAAACTTGAATTGCTCAGAAAGAAGATTTCTGCAACTCAAAATTGCATGCAAAACATAAATTCCACTTCAAAGTTCAATGGGGACCCACTATTGAGAATTTAAAAGTGTTAACTGGATGCCTTACAAGACATGCCATTCGATGTGAAAAAGTTTTAACATGTCGCATTAAAAGATATTTACAGCTAATACAATCCATGAAGTATCCAGCACGAGAAAACATCAATGCAACATTCCATTAACTCTTTGAAAACCAAACATTTTGACATTACCTGTGTAAACTTAGACTTGTGAGTATTCAAAATAGTTGATTGAAATGAGTGCATGAGTGTATCATAGACCTATTGACAAAACCAATGGGAAAAATTTAGATGTCAAGAAAAAAATAGATCAATTATGCATGTTTTTGAAAAACTACCAACTTTAATTGAGCAACAATACATTTCAAGCTGGCTAAATAAATAATAATTTCACCTGTGACAGACGACCCTCATCAGCACATAATTTTAGATGCTCTAAAGTAATTTCCATTAATACGTCCATCTTATCTGCAACACCCCCCAGACTCTGCATAGAAGAAGATTTTGGTAATTCAACATTTGCCTACAACCCAAATCAACCATATGCAATTAGATAATTTATACAAAATGAGAAGAATTGCTTGTCCTGGAACATGCATGCCAGTTACTGTAAATCAAAGCTATTTCAAGGAAACACTATACAAGTTATACGGATACCTCATTACCAGGTTTCTCAGGTTCTTCATTTTCTTCATCATCTTCCATTTCCATGTCAAATATGTAGACCTTGCTTGAGTCTCCATGTAAAATGTGTTCCGATTCTATTTCAACCTAGATTTCAAATACAATAAGAAGGGAATTTAGAGTCTAGACAACCTTCTAACACAAATGGTCCAAAAATTTAGAATTTCATTATAAAAACCAAAATATTAGAAATGAGAAATATCAATGATGCACATTAGTTTTCTGTTGAATATGCCCAGTTACTTACATCAATTTCAATAAGCCTGTCCACCACTGCCATAAGTATTCTACTACCAATAATTTCCCCGACAGCACTACTCTCCACTCTAAGCATGTTCTCAAAATACAAAGCATTCCACTGAAAAGCATAAGACAAAAAACACAATTATTCCACATAGACATAATCATTTTTTATTATAACCATGACATTTCTTAGTATGTGCTCGGAACTATAGAATGATGATAGCTGTAAAGAATGACATCATAAAGAATATTCAATTTACAAAAACAACAAACTATGATACCAAGTGTCATGTACACGTATGCCTAAAGCCAAATGTAAACAGACTAAAATATAAGAACTTCTAATAAATATTTTCCCCTCATTCATGGCAAATTACATAAACCACAGCATTTTCATTTGGAAGAACCAACAAATTTTTAACATCTGCACTGACACAAATACTATTCTTTAGATGAATAAACTCGGTAACTTCATTAGCTTAGGCATGCATATGGTTACAATTTAAAGTTTAAAACTGATGCCAAAAAGATCTCAATCCTTGATATTTTTTATGGCACATAAACAACTGTTTTCGATAAATTTTCAAATGCCTTGCTTTCTTGGTTCCCAATCCCCAAATATCAATCTTGGTTACTGACAACCATGATTTCCTTCTGAGAATATGCCCAAAAGAAACGCCACACCATAGAATGGACTTTTCATTTTTTAATAAAATTATCTTGCCTCATCTTATACTTCACATCCTATAATCGTTGCCTCACAACTTGTTGGACTCCAAATCCTTTAAGATTCATTAATTAAACTCCTCTATTTTGCATTCTCCCATCATGTATCTTGGGAAAGAAATGCTAATGTTCACTATTTATATATTGGAGTTCAAATTTGAATCATAAGGATGAATGTGATTAACCATTGCCATATTGAATATAAGAATAATCATAACATCCTACCAACATATGACAAAGTATCCTTGATGCACCCTTCCCATTAGTGATACACCAGGACACATCTTGTAGGGTCGGGTGGGTGCCTAGTGAAAATGCTTCCCTACACCACCCTTGGAACTTTTTGCTTAACTCCACAAAACACACTTTGAAACATTCTGTCAAGTTACAGAAAGCATTTCACAAAAGAGAGGGAGCAGAGGGGGCTTGTGGGCACCCCCCTCCAGGAAAGTGAGATGCATGCCACCAAAAGGAGGAGCTTGTGGGTACATGCTGACAAAAAAAAGGACACCTAGGCACCATCCTCCCTCCACTCAATTTGTTTTCCAAAAACCATAAAAACTTTTAAAAAAACAGGAAAAAAAATGTTAATAAAAAACAAAAAAACCTAGTAAACTACTGAACTTAACTCACCTTTAGCTACATCTTTCATATTTTACATTTTCAAGTCATTTAGCATTTGACTTTTAGATGAGAGTGAGCCACAATTTTCCTTGGCTAATCATGAGTGACTCTAACTTAGATATTGTCACTAACATTAATGGCCTAATTCCTTCGTACAGTAGATGGATGTAGAGGATAAGTCAATGGCATTGACTCCTTGATGCTCAATTGATGTTGATTTACTTTAGCTACTTTTAGAATTCACAGTCCATTGTTAATTCAGTATTAACTTTTGACCCTAAACACTGATGACCGTGCCTTTGACTTGTCACTCTACTATTTTTAAGTAATTTTAATTTACTATTTCATATTTCAGTATCTACTATTTAGTATTTATTTATTTTTATTTAGAATTTGAATAAAAGTAATTCATTTTGTTATAAGTTATAAATTTGAAATTTTGATGTGCATGTATCATGGATTCAATGTGAAATATGACAATAACTCAAGTATTAAAAATTTAAAATATGGCATGTTTATAGACAACAAATTATTTTAGCAACTTCCAAAGTTCATCTGTATAAAAGTTCCCTGTATCAGAGACAAGCTTGTGATTGTGAATTTGTGATAACCAACTGTATGTTCTGTATAAAGTTTTAAAAAGTATGGCAAAGTGTGACAGCCAAGTTGATGTACAGTGATTGTCTGGTCTTTCATCAGGAATATGGCTTGAATGTAATAAAGGACTATCATTTTTTATCGTCCAGAACTGTCCAATGACGTCTGATTGCATTCATTTTCTGATCTGTTATTTATTTACAATCTTGTATAAAGAATTTGATTAGGTGAACACACCTCCTGTTTTTTGTTCTATAATTATCTTCACTCTCAGTTAGTGAGCCCCATGTCCTCTGGGACTGATTCCTTAATCAATGGTTTGAATCTCCATGGTTTTCCCTGATCCAGGAGAAATACCACTCCAATTTGATTAGTTTTGGTCATTCTATATCTATTTCCCTCGTGGGTCTTGCACTAACACAACAACAAATCCATGTCTGCAGCTATTTCAAGATTTTAGGTTATGTTATAGTGAAGCTTCAACTTATATGTTCTGACAGGTTTCTCCTGTGACTAAAGTCAAAGCCCATGTTCAAACACCTTCTCTGGAATTTTTAGTAAATACTTCAACTCTTTTGGATAAGTATCAATATCTTGAGTTAATTTTCAAGATACTTTGGCCCAAGAATGGTGGAGGACCATGGTAACACTGCCCACTGCCATTTCCCGTGGTTTTGAGATATTTTGGATCGTTGGGAGTCTGGGAGTTTATTGTACTCAGAGTTTTAGATTTTGTTGCTCCGTTGTAATAAGCTTCAGGCATCTTCATGCTTCTTTTGCAATTTATTTTATAAAATATACATTGGATGTGATTTAATGTCTTTGACTCATCTTATATGCCGAGGATTACTTTCTTTCTAATTTGCATTCATGAAAATTAGTATCTTTTATGACTCTCGGAAGATGTTGATTCACTCAGGTCTTCTTTTTGTCTTCTATATTCACCAAACAAATCTCTATGTCACAAAGAGTGGGAGAAAGTGCCCACTGAAATGGTTGATTGATTTCCTACAATTTTGTGTGTGCTAATTTTCTAACCAAACTCTTTCCAATCTACTTTATACCTCTCTAAATTTGGCAAAATTATTTAGGCTAAACCTGAAGATATGAGGACATTGCTGAGTTGACAGTGGACAGTGCCTTCTAAAGATGATCAAGGGTTGACTCCCTTTGGTCCAAGAGCCAGCTTGGGACCTAAAGTGAACTGTGGCTATCTTGGCATCGTTCCTTTCCCAAAGGGAACTGTAATGCCCCGGTTTTGACCCTGTAGCATTAAATGTATATGATGATGTATATATTGTAAATGATCATGGTGTGGAGCTAAAGGCCAAGGCCCCACCATCGATCGGTTATGCTATGTTTTGGATTTAAATTTGTCACCGAGTGTATATCGAGGCATGCGGCATACGTTTTAAGTTTATCATTATGTAAATATGCATCCGTAATTAAATGAACCCGACCAGCTACGATCGCGGCAACTAAATCGAAAGGGGCATGATTTTCACAAGGATAAGGATGTGGGGGAATTTGTCAAACCTTGGCCAATGGGGTGAAAATCCATGTGTCTTCTTTTCCTTTGCCTTACCCAACCACTTTCATTGAATAATTGTTGCTGGTGGTTCAGGCAATTAATTGTTTTGGGAGTGGGGTGGCAGGACTATCAGTCCTCACCCACACGCACACTCCACCATGGTTGACTTCACTATGGCTTGGGAAAAATGACTGCCATCACTCACGTAGACGATTTTACCACTCTCCCCGCGATTGTGCTAAAAACACTCACGCACTTGTGATTTTCGCACCCTTCTCGGTTGACTATTCATCCTCACGCCGGAGTGGGATTCTCGCTCATTCTCACGCGCAGGAATGTCCTGGGTTTTACCCACATGGTTTTCTTCTGCGTATTTGTGGATGGTGTGGGCGGATCCTTTCCTCACGGGTTTATTTGTGGGCTCTACGTTGTTCTTCCTCACACACAGGTCAGAAGACTGTAAATTCATTCCCAGCGTGGTTTGTGTAATTTCTTCCGGTGACTTCATTACCCAAAACGGGCTGCTGTTTCCCCACATTGCTGGTAATGTATGCTGATACGTCCCTCTTTTGGGACTGTTTCTTTCCCATGTCATGAGTTGTGTCTGTGGTACATTTGGCAGACTGTGATAATTCGTTGGGAATCGTTTTGGCCACGATAGGGCCAAGAACGATTCAGGATTTGGCTTCCCCTATTTAAGTTGTGATAGCTAATTGATTGCATGCGTGCAATGGTTGGTCTTCGGACTATGTAAGGAGAAGGGATGGGGGATTGGTTTGTTTGATAAACCTGGTGGTTGGGAAACCACACAGACAGAACTAGAGGGCTGACCTTCTTCTCCATCACCCCTGAATAGCACTGGAAGGGAATGCAGGTCCTGAAGGACTGTGTAGCAGAGAAGGGACTGATTCCTTTTGTTGGGTGTGTTTGGGTGTCTTAGAGGTCAGGCTAGTTCTGGTGTAGGCGTTCTTCGCTCTGTAATGAGCTCACCAGCTTAGCATTTAACCTTTCCCACTCCTTGATGGCCTGATAAACCCAACTGTGTTGGCTTGGCTGTGTTTTGAATATCCCTGGCTATGTGTAAGCCTGCTAGTTCCCTTATTCCTTGGAGAATCATGCCCAGCTCGAGGGTGGCAGAGCTGCTGAGAGATTAAGGAGCACGTTGGCCTATGGTTGGGTGGAACGTTGCAGCGACATAGCTGGTTGTGCATCAAGTTCATCATAAGATAAGTGATTTTTGTCCATTTTACTTCTGCAACTGTAAATTCTGTTAATAAAAATGATGAACATGTTAAAGGAATGCTTGCTCGAATGTATGATGTTTCCGCTGTGCCTGATAGATGTTTGCATCTGTGCATGATAAATGTTCATGTGTGTATGTTTAAGCATTATGTTTTAGCAGTCATGTGAATGCACATGTTCATGGGGCTCTTAGCCCGAGTGGTTTAAGTCACGGGTTGCGTCCTCTTCACCGGTCAGAGGCATGGGGACGTGACAGCATGGTATCAGAGCGTCAGGTTGGTAACAATGTGCCTCTATGGACCGAGAAGGAGCAATTGACAGATATGTATCTCATTCTACCCAGCCGAATCAGTGGACGACTGGTAAAAATTCAAAAGGAACGGTCTAAGTGTTGAGCGGTTGGACCACTAGAGGAATTGACTTTTGCCGTTGCAAAAGAACTGGCGAAGTGTACGTCCGTCGTTGCAGACGAATTGGTGAAGTTTCTTATCCATCGTTGCGGAAGGGTTAGTGGTTTCCTGTCCACCATTGCGGAAGACCAAACCACCAAGTCTTCCGACGGGGAAGGACTTTCGACGTAGCAGAAGCGCAGCGAAAGCCTGGCCGACGGAACATTTTGAGAAAAATTGGAAGAACTTGACGTTTGGCGAGCCACCGTTGTGAAAGCCAAAGTCACTAATCTTCCAATCCAAAAGTCCACCAATGCCCGACGTTAAAACTGTTCCAAGTAAGTGCCAATCGAAAGAAGTTAACATTTGGTGAGCTGCCGTTGCGGAAGCCAAAGTCATTTGTCTTCCGATGTAAGAAGTCCGCCAATGTCCGAAGTTAAAATTTCTTTAAGAAAAGAGCGGCAGTCGAAAGGAGTTCGTCTTTGGTGTGCCACCGTTGCGAAAGCCAAAGTAACTTGCCAGCTGATGAGAAAGACCTCCGATGCCACAGAAAAGTTTAAATTATTCCAAGTAAACAGCCACAGATTGGAAGGACAAAGTGTTCGTGCGTCCTCCATTGCGGAAGCCAAAGTCATTTGGCTTCCGATGTAAAAGGACTGTCGATGCTGATCAAGTCAGTTCATCGTTGTAGAAGAAAGAATGCTTCCGAGAGCCGTTGTTGCAGAAGAGAAAGTGATTGAGCGTCCGCCGTTGCAGAAGCCAAAGCAATAAAGCTTCCAATGTGAAAAGACATCCGACAGCCGATGAGAAGGAAAGGAAAATTATGGGTTTTTCCATAGGATTTCTCAGCAGATTTCGACTGTTTTTAGAGGGATTTTTCAGCTATTTTTTAGTGAAATTTCAGGGCTGAAAAGGAGAAAAGTGGCAGCGATCTTATGCGCCAAATTGCGTGAAAACTGAAGCCACAAGGGGGCAAGCCCCTTTGACCCTCGTCGTCCCCCTCAGATAGACATTCTTTGATGAAGAAAATTTTGTGTGTTTGGGCATTTGTAATTTTATGATTATTCCAAGAGAAGGTAAGTAATGTTGATTTGTATCAATGTATGCTTCTAACAATTGTGTTATTAACACGTTTGCAGAATTATAGTCACCTTCAAGAGAAGTATTCCAGGTAGTGCAGTTGACAAGTAAGTGGTGGTTCAATATGCGAACCCATGACGGATATGATGCTAGGGATTTGTTTGAGTGAGCAGAAGATGCCATGGGAGAAAATGTCCGTAATAGAAATGATGACATAGAGTCTAATGGAAGAAGATTCCAAGAGACACCATCAGATGTTGCAGCCACTATGAGAAGCTTGATTAAGGCCCAGGAAGAGCAGCATCAGTTGAATGCTTCTATGTTGCAAAGTTTGACAGACTTGCAAAGAAAGGTAGACTCTGGACAAGGTACAGGCAGTACCAGGAGAAGGAGAAGGACTTCTACTGGATCATTTGATTCTGAAGAATCCAGCGGGGATTCAAGTTCTTCTTCTCATAAAAGGAAGAGAAAGAGACACCATAGGGATCACTCTCGTGATGAATTTAAGAAATCTAAACCTCCTACATTTGATGGTGAGGTAAATACTGGACAAGAGGCTGAAGCTCGGCTTCTTGGTATTAAGAAGTACTTTCAAGTGCATGACTATTCAGGAAACATGAAGGAAAGAGTTTCCATATTCAATCTGAATGGAAGGGCATCCATTTGGTGGGAACACTTCAAGCAAGTAAAGAGGATCAGTGAAAGGAGACTTAAGTGGAAACAGTTCAAGAAGTATTTCAAGCAGAAATACCTCTCTGACAGGTATTATGATGACAAGATTAAGGAGTTCCATGAGCTGAGGTTGGGACAGCAGACCATGGAAGAGTATGCAAATAAGTTTTTGGAGCTGTTGAGGTATGTCCGGTACATCAGAGATGAAAAAGTAAAGGTCCAGCGTTTCTTGAGTGGATTACCTCAGTCCTACAAAGATAGAATTGAGTTTTATGAACCTAGAACTCTTGAAGAAGCAATAAGAAAGGCTAAGTATTGCTATGATCAAAGCAAAGGTAAGCCGGATTACCATAAGGCATGGAAAGATAAGAAGAACGAGAAGTTTGACCAAAGAAAGAAAGGTTTCAAACCTTCTGGCTTCAAGAATCAGCAGAAGCAGCCATCCCAAGCTGCGAGTAAACCAGTTGGAGTGACTGGAGAAAATCCTAAAGATCCACAACAGAATAGAGGGCCACTTCAATGTTGGAAATGTGGTGGACCCCACATGTGTAGAAATTGTCCACTCGAGAATGAGAGTGCAAGGATAGCTTATAACATTCAAGAAGCAGAAACAGTGGGTCAAGTAGCAAGGGCAGTTCCTAGAATCTATGCAGCACTGGAGGACCGTCAAATAGATCACCAGTCAGCTGTAGTTGAAGTAGTAGGTAAGATTGTTGAGCGATCTATTTCTATTTTTATTGACCCTGGTTCTACTCACACTTACATTACTCCTAGAGTAGTGGAGATTTGTGCTTTTAAGAAAGTAAAGCATAGGAAGTCTTGGTTAGTTCAGATAGCCACCGGAACTAAGAGAAAAGTCAGCGAAGTGGTAGAAAAGTGTCCATTGATCATGAATGGATTGGTCACTTGTGTAGATCTGAATGTTCTACCGCTTGGTTCCTATGATGTTCTAATTGGAATGGATTGGTTAGAAGCTCACAGAGTGAAGCTTGACTATTACCATAAGAATTTTGAGTGTATGAATGAAGAAGGAAACCTAGTAGTTGTGAAAGGTATTCCAAAGGTGATTTCAGTACGGCAGGTTTCAGCAATGCAGTTAAAGAAGTTCTGTAGGAAGGGTTTCCAGTTGTATGCAGCTCAGATTTTGGAGGAAACGAGAGATGAAACTCCAAGGTTGGAGGACTATCGAGTGTTACAGGAATTCAAGGATGTGTTTCCTGATGAGATTCCAGGGCTTCCTCCAAAGAGGGACATTGATTTCACTATTGAACTTGTGCTAGGAATAGCTCCAGTGTCCAAGGCACCCTACAGGATGAGTACACCGGAGATGCTAGAATTGAAGATGCAACTGCAAGAGTTGTTGGAAAAGAAGTATATCCGGCCGAGTGTGTCCCCTTGGGGAGCGCCAGTCCTGTTTGTAAAGAAGAAATATGGTACACTCAGGTTATGTATTGACTACAGACAGTTGAACAAGGTTACTGTGAAGAATAAATATCCTTTGCCTAGGATTGATGACCTCTTTGATCAAATGAGGGGAGCAAGGGTATTTTCCAAGATTGACTTAAGGTCTGGTTACCATCAAGTGAGAATCAAGGATGAAGACATTCATAAGATAGCCTTTAGGACAAGGTATGGGAATTATGAGTTTGTAGTGGTACCATTTGGTCTCACAAATGTGCCAGCTACATTTATGTGCCTCATGAATAGTGTCTTCAGCAGGTATTTGGACAAGTTTGTGCTTGTTTTCCTTGATGACATTCTCGTTTACTCTAAGAATGAGGAAGAGCATGAAGAGCATTTGAGACTGACATTGAGTTTGCTCAGGGAGCATCAGTTGTATGCAAAACTAAGCAAGTGTGACTTCTACAGAGATAGAATTCAGTATTTGGGACACATTATCTCAGAGGAGGGTATATCTGTGGACCCCGAAAAGATAGAAGCCATTACGAATTGGCCTACTCCAAGAAATGTGACAGATGTAAGATCTTTTATGGGACTTGTAGGATACTACAGGAGATTCATTGAGGGATTTTCCAAAGTTGCACCTGCTATCACTTCTTTGCAAAAGAAGGGGATGAAGTTCGAATGGACATCGAGATGTGAAGAAAGTTTCCAGCGGTTGAAGAATCTTCTCACCAGTGCACCAGTATTGAAGGTTGCAGACCCAGAGAAAGACTTTGTGGTGTGTACCGATGCATGCAGACAAGGGCTTGGAGGAGTCCTTATGCAAGACAACCACGTGATATGTTATGAGTCAAGAAAGCTAAAGGAGCATGAGAAGAACTATGCCACTCATGATCTGGAGCTTGTATCCATAGTACATGCTCTCAAGATATGGAGACATTACTTGATGGGCAGGAGATTTGAGCTCAGGACAGATCATTGTGGACTGAAGTACCTATTTGATCAGCCTACTCTGAATGCTAGGCAAGCAAGATGGCTGGAGTTTTTATGTGAGTTTGATTTTGAAATTAAGCACATAAAGGGAAAAGATAATAAAGTAGTTGATGCACTTAGCAGGAAAGTGCAAGAAATGCATGTGGCATCTCTTAGTATTTGCCAATCAGATTTGAGGCAGCAGATTGCCAATCATGTTGCCGGAGATGAATTGTATGAGCAGGTAAAAGACAAATTGCAGCAGCAAAGTCTCAAGAAGAGGTATGAGGGATATAAATTGGAAGGAGATGGGATTCTCACTTATAAAGGTAGAATTTATATTCCAAATGTAGCAAATTTAAGGAGAGTTGTCATGGATGAAATCCATCAAGCTCCGTATTCTGGTCACCCAGGATATTAGAAGATGATTGCTACGGCTAGAAAGCAGTACTTTTGGCCAGGAATGAAAAAGGATATGGCTGAGTACATTTCAAGGTGTATGAAATGTCAATAGGTAAAGGTTGAGCATCAACATCTAGTAGGTTTGTTGCATCCTTTGCCAGTTCCGGAATGGAAATGGGAAGTTATTTCCATGGATTTTATTACAGGATTGCCGATGACTTGGAGACAACATGATTCCATCATGGTTGTGGTAGACAAGTTGACTAAGGCAGCACATTTTATACCGGTTAAGTCTACGTATGAGACTGGCGACATTGCAAAGATATTCATGAAGGAGATTTTCAAATTGCATGGATTTCCGAAGGAAATAGTCTCTGACAGAGATGTCAAGTTCACTTCCAACTTTTGGAAGGGGTTGTTTGCAGATTTGGGTACAAAGCTAAACTTCAGCACTGCATACCATCCTCAGACAGATGGTCAGACAGAGAGAGTTAATCAGGTTCTTGAGGACATGCTTCGCATATATGTGATGGACAAACCGACCAAGTGGGAAGATTACTTGCACTTGGTAGAGTTTGCTTATAACAATGGACATCAAGCATCCTTGGGGATGAGTCCGTATGAAGCTTTGTATGGAAGAAGGTGTAGAACACCAGTGACTTGGGATAATCCAGTGAATAGGATTGTGCTTGGGCCAGAATTGCTCAAGGAAATGGAGCAAGAGGTTGTAAAGATGAGGCAGAAGCTGAAAGTAGCACAGGATAGACAGAAAAGCTATGCAGATAAGCATAGGGTGAACCGGGAGTTCAGTGTTGGGGATCATGTTTACCTCAGAGTGAGGGCAAGGAAGAGTTCCTTGAAACTTGGAAGTTGTGCCAAGTTTTTGCCTAGATATTGTGGGCCATTTGAAGTGCTTGAAAGAAGAGGGTCGAATGCATATAGACTTGCATTTCCTGCTAGCACTAGAGCTCATAATGTTTTTCATGTTTCTTTGCTTAAGAGATATGTACATGATCCTAACCATGTGATAAATTGGGATGTGATTCAAGTGGAACCCGAGGGAGAGTTCCGAATCGAGCCAATACGCATCCTCGACAGGAAGGTCACAATGCTCCGGAACCGATCCATAGGGCAGGTAAAGGTGCAATGGGAGCACTACAGGCCTGAAGAGGCTACATGGGAGCTGGAGGATGCCATACGATTGGTACATCCATTTTTGTTCAATTTTGCGGAACACTGAGGTGATACCAGTGTAGCATTTTGTTCAATTTTGTAAGCACTGAGGACAGTGCTATTGAAGGGGGAGGCGAATGTAATGCCCCGGTTTTGACCCCGTAGCATTAAATGTATATGATTATGTATATATTGTAAATGATCATGGTGTGGAGCTAAAGGCCAAGGCCCCACCATCGATCGGTTATGCTATGTTTTGGATTTAAATTTTTCATCGAGTGTATATCGGGGCATGCGGCATACGTTTTAAGTTTATCATCATGTAATTATGCATCCATAATTAAATGAACCCGACCAGCTACGATCGCGGCAACTAAATCGAAAGGGGCATGATTTTCACAAGGATAAGGATGTGGGGGAATTTTTCAAACCTTGGCCAATGGGGTGAAAATCCATGTGTCTTCTTTTCCTTTGCCTTACCCAACCACTTTCATTGAAGAATTGTTGCTGGTGGTTGAGGCAGTTAATTGTTTTGGGAGTGGGGTGGCAGGACTATCAGTCCTCACCCACACGCACACTCCACCATGGTTGACTTCACTATGGCTTGGGAAAAACGATTGCCATCACTCACGCAGGCGATTTTTCCACTCTCCCCACGATTGTGCTAAAAACACTCACGCACTTCTGATTTTCGCACCCTTCTCGGTTGACTGTTCATCCTCACGCCAGAGTGGGATTCTCGCTCATTCTTGCACGCAGGAATTTCCTGGGTTTTACCCACATGGTTTTCTTCTGCGGATTTGTGGATGGTGTGGGCGGATCCTTTCCTCATGGGTTGATTTGTGGTCTCTACGTTGTTGTTCCTCACGCACAGGTCAGAAGACTATAAATTCATTCCCAGCGTGGTCTGTGTAATTTCTTCCGGTGACTTCATTACCCAAAACAGGCTGTTGTTTACCCACATTGCTGGTAATGTATGCTGATACGTCCCTCTTTTGGGACTGTTGCTTTCCCATATCATGAGTTGTGTCTGTGGTACATTTGGTGGACTATGATAATTCGTTGGGAATCGTTTTGGCCACGATAGGGCCAAGAACGATTCAGGATTTGGCTTCCCCTGTTTAAGCTATGATAGCTAATTGATTGCATGCGTGCAATGGTTGGTCTTCGGACTGTGTAAGGAGTAGGGATGGGGGCTTGGTTTTCTTGATAAACCTGGTGGTTGGGAAACCACACATACAGAACTAGAGGGCTGACCTTCTTCTCCATCACCCCTGAATAGCACTGGAAGGGAATGCAAGTCCTGAAGGACTGTGTAGCAGAGAAGGGACTGATTCCTTGTGTTGGGTGTGTTTGGGTGTCTTAGAGGTCAGGCTAGTTCTGGTGTAGGCGTTCTTCGCTCTGTAATGAGCTCACCAGCTTAGCATTTAGCCTTTCCCACTCCTTGATGGCCTGATAAACCCAACTGTGTTGGCTTGGCTGTGTTTTGAATATCCCTGGCTATGTGTAAGCCTGCTAGTTCCCTTATTCCTTGGAGAATCATGCCTAGCTTGAGGGTGGCAGAGCTGCTGAGAGATTAAGGAGCACGCTTGGCCTATGGTTGGGTGGAACATTGTAGTGACGTAGCTGGTTACGGGTCGATTTCATCATAAGATAAGTGATTTTGTCCATTTTACTTCTGCAACTGTAAATTCTGTTAATAAAAATGATGAACATGTTAAAGGAATGCTTGCTCGAATGTATGATGTTTCTGCTATGCCTGATAGATGTTTGCATCTGTGCATGATAAATGTTCATGTGTGTATGTTTAAGCATTCTATTTTAGCAATCATGTGAATGCACATGTTCATGGGGATCTTAGCCTGAGTGGTTTAAGTCACGGGTTGTGTCCTCTTCGCCGGTCAGAGGCATGGGGACGTGACAGGAACATCTAAGGGGACAAAAATCACCAATCGGGATTCTTTGAACTCTCTATTCAACCAACATCTTGATATCCATGGGTAAGCTCTTCACAAACAAACTTCAATATTTGGTCAGCCATCAAAATGACATTACATGCAAGACCATGAGATGCATAAATGTCAATAGCAAATTCAGTGATATAAGAATCAGTTGAATCATGTGCCCATTGATCTACTACGCTCATCCAATCAACCTCCAGCATCCTCATTTGCTCGAATACTTCGCTGGTATACAAAAATTTCTCCTAGTTTGGACATTGAGGTCTTTGTGCAGCAAATCTTGGCAACCAAGGGTACAACCAAAGTTGCATGGTACGAGAAAAGGGTACAAACCAGAAATGTGACCCCGCAAAATTTGGAAATGGGAAAACATGGTATATATATATAAAGAAACAATTAAGCAAGAAAATTTAAAGAAGCCCAGAACAATAATCTCGATGCCCAAAACATAGAAAATGTTTCCTGTAGCTGCATGAAACACTTTTTCTCAAATTTTGTTGAAGAAAGTGTGAGGAAATGAACCTTGGCACAACCCTCTTGCTACCCACAATCACTACAAATACACCAAACCCAGATCAAAATGCTCCAAAACACAAGGAAATTGCTTTTCCTTAGCAAGAAAACCCTTTGTTCAAATGTTGTTGAAGCAAGTATGAAAAAGAATGAGAGTCAAATCGTTTATTTAGAACAAAGATAGTCTATGAGGGTTTTCTAAAAGTTTCTTCAATGTGAAACTAGGTTTAATGTCAGATAAAAGCACTTGGCTGAGTCCCCATGGTCAACTCCCTAGTCAAAATGCAATCAAAACATGCGAAATCACACCCATTTTGTGTGGAAACTCCAATGAAACACGACTTGGCATTTCAGAATTGTGAAATACCATCTAAAATGTTTCTTGTAATTTCAAAGGCAGTTGGTATGCATTTCAGAGTATTGTAAAGTTTTAGGGCTTGAATCGAGGCCCTCCAAGGCATTTCTTGCAACTTAGGGTGCAACAAAGTAGGAGACCCTAAGAAAAATGATTGCCAAAGAGAATGATATAATATAAACTCGGTCTTGAACTTTAATATGTTTTTTGAACATGGTCATAGTAGCTAAGAACAAAACTAATACAATTGATCACCCACCATTCTTTAGTCTCTTTTGATGTCATTGTCTGATACATGCCCTTCAATATAGTTAAGTACAGATGTCAATCGACCACAGAATCAAATGTTGGCTTAAATTTAAACCCTTTTGTGCCAATACTATGTGGTCTATCTTTTCTCCTAGAGAGACTAACATATGACATAATTGAGCTGGCAGTCAACTCAGACTTGGAAAGACAGTACTGAGCTAAATACCCTTTACATGATTGGAAACCTTACCAGTTTGATCTAAAAGATGCGGATCGCTACTTCCATTAACCCCGTTAAGCCACATTTTGGCTCAAGCCTCCTTAAGGGGGTTAATGGAAGTAGCGATCCGCATATTTTAGATCAAACTGGTAAGGTTTCCAATCATGTAAAGGGTATTTAGCTCGGTAAGGTTTCCAATCTTGCGAGTGTTCAATTTTGTCCCCTCCCTTTTTTGGTTAACAACTAAACAATTAATTCATTGATTTGTTCTTCTTTTTCAGTGGAGACTTTGTGTAAATTTTGCACTTTACATTGTCAGAAATATATACATGTTCGCTTCTATTGATCATCAAAATAATAAAAATCATATGAAAAAACTAGCTAGTATTAGGGATTAGACAATTTTCTATGAAACTAGAGGATTTCACTTTCAGCAGTAAGGAGTCTACTGTTCAAGGAATAAATTCTTCCATAATCAAATTATAGACGTGCTTTTACAGTATTTCAATTTTAGACTGCTTTCAATACTTTTTCTTCAATACTTAAATTCTCCCTTATTAAAGGATCCTTAGCTACATTGGTAACCATCACCTCTGCAATTGCATATTATCTACTACTTTTGCACAAAGCTTGGCCTACAGCTCCTTCAATCGAGTATCCTTAGCTTTTAAAATAGCTTGAATCTCCTTTACCTTGTATATCTTCTACATTAATGAGTTTAGTCTATGGTTATTTAATTATTTATAATGAGCTCTATTGTTAATCCTTTCTAAATCTAAACTATTGTTCAACTTTTCAATCTTTCTATTTAACCTGTCCACTTATGATCCAAAGTTGTGAGGGAAAGGATCCTCTAGATTCATGGCTACTAGAATCCTTTAGCTAACTGACTTATTGGTTACCAAAGGTGGTAGATTATCTTTAGTTCATTTACCCAAGGATTTTATTGCAACAAAGTTAGAAAAATAATATCAAAACTGAAATAATGGCATTGTACTACAGGTATAAACTTGGGGTTGAGCAACTATCATGGTGATCATGGTACCGGTAGTAGAAAAAAAGGTAGAGGGTTTTTCCAATCATGGTAGACAAGAGACTAGGGAATGGAATTGTCATATAAGGGGAAGATAAAAAAGGAAATTGATAAAGTAGTTAAAGCACTAGAAGAAGAAGGATAAACAATATGCATAGACATTGATGATATCACAAGAATTGAGGAAGCTTCAATAGAAGAAGTACTAAGAATAAATGCAGGGGATTAAGAAGGATATGTTACATAGGTACTCTACCTAGAAGAAATAAATTGGTTAGAAGTCTCTTTGGGTTCCACTTGTGATTCCTACTATTTTTAGTCTTATTCATGTCTATCTCATGTTTCTTGTCTTCACTCTCCCTTCCATATAATTAGCATCCTCCTCCTTTTTTTCTTTATCCACCATCACCAATAGCATACTTTTTGGTCAGAAGTAGCATTGGATGAATCAGGACAAGGGCTAGAGCTCATTCATTTCTCTTGGGATTCTCCTTAGGGTTTATGAGCTTCTGTATATTTCTTTAAATTCTACTCAGAAGTCCCAACAATATACTTTCCCATCTATTGATCATAAACCTTCAACTTTCCAACAACATATTCATCCTAAATTTCCTTTTAAAATTCATGTATCCAATTTGCACAAACGCATGATACCGGGGGGGATTAAGAGGATATACATGTGTAAAGGGACCTTGTTCTTGTTGTCTCATGCCACCTCCAACCTCTATAGCCCCTTTTTGTAGCCAATATATACCCTCTACCATACGTAAACTCCTTATAAGATTCATAAACAAGAGAAGACTGAGTTATCCCATGAGCTTTTATTTGACTTTCGTCTTCATCATGGATGGAGCACATCATCCTCATCCTATCCATGCACATGATCATATAATTCACATAATTTTGTATCTACTTTACTCTTAAAATAATATCCTCGTATATTTCCTCATTGTCCACCATGCTCCCTTCTTTTGGACGTTCCAATTTTCCTAAACCCATTGCCTCCTCTCCTTTGTGGACACAACAGGGATTTTATCATGGGGGATTGGAACAGACTCCTCAGGTTTCCTATAAAGGAAAAATATGAAGGAACCATAGGAACTTACTCCTTACAATTTAATATTTCTTGAGGATCCTGACTAGATAGCTGAGCTTCTTGGACCTCTTCCCAATTATTCTTGTTGGTCAGGCATTGTAGGCTTTGGTTGGTGTCAATACACACTATGCTTAAATTCAATGTTTTTTGTAGTCACCCTAAGAGGATCATAGTTCCATATTACATCTTTCTTGAAGTCCTAGGAGCTTAAAATATTTTTATCCTTCCTGTTATTTAAGGCATAAAAATCAAAATTGAATTGGACACCTTCTTGATGTATTCTAGGATGAAGATTCATGCTCATGATTTGTGAATATAATCATGTGTATGGACCTTGTTAAGGTCAGATTACCTCATATTTTGCTACAAGTTAAGGGTTGTGAGTATATTTTATAACAACATACTATTTTAAGGGCACCTCACCATCTTTCCCGTGAGAAAATCTCCTTATTTCAATCCCAAAACCATACCATATGAAGAAGAAAAGAGTCAATATTAGGAGAAGGATTTTGGGTATACAATAAATACATCATCCCTAGTTGAATAAACCCTCACAATGTAAGTTCGGCCCTGGGTTTATCATAAGGAATGAATATTAATAAACAAATACAGTGCAACAAGTGGATTCTAAAGAGATGATTATTTTGAAAGAAAGGGGGGAACTGACTATGCTTTTCCAGATTGTCGATAATTTTGAGAGATTACAAAGCCCAAGAATCAAATCTAGAAAAGAGGGTCAATACGAAGGTGATGAAAATGTTTGAAAAAGTAGAGGTTCTTTGAGACAACCTCCCCATTGAGCATAAAGACGGATATTTGAATCACCAATAACCGCATTCTTTATGTCTCCTTGAGATTTGATTATATTCAGCCTTTGAATTAGAGCTGCCAATTCAGCCTGAAAATTTATCATAATCCTTTGCGGACTTAGAATATAAATTTAACATAATTCTAAATGGAACTAGATTGGGGAATGAGAATCAAGTTGTTGTTTTTTGGAGAGCCAATGTGGACTGCTTCTTTCGGTTTCTCATCATATGACATGGGCATACATAAATATGAAACCCCAGATATTTAAAACCATTCAAACCCTAAAAAAAATTATGAAAAACATGCAAGTAATTATGCTTCATGATACTCACTTGAAGGGAGGCCCCTCGTACGGAATTGGGTCAACTGCATCTAATTCTGTTGCCTGCTTCTGCTTTACAGCCATGCCCTCGATTGAAACCCCATCGGAATACCCAGTGCAAATGAACTCGAGGAAGGTACCTTCTCCTTTAGAAACAGAGATCGTTAAATTGACTCAGACTCTACCCAAATTAGTATCACTGCCACTGTTTTCTTCATCGTTATCGTCACCAACATCCCCGGACATAATTTCAACCTTTATCTCCTCGTTGCCATATTGCCTCCGGAGTGTAATCGTCTGAATGCCTGGAAAGTCTTCGATCTCGAAGGGTATGGTGCCTGCGGGTTTGACATCCTGGGAATACAATAAACACAAGGGAATCATGACCATGTGAATCTTTTCATAGCGAGATTGCATATTCGTAGGGATTTTTCTTTCACTTCACCTGCATGGGAGGGTCTGAATTGTATTGCAAAGTTTGGTGTGTTGTTTAGGTGGTTTTTAATTGTTTATGAGCATAATTTTTTTATTTTAACCACGAAAAATGTCCTTTATATCATCAAATATAAAAAGTATCCATGGTACATTCAATTTTTCAACTTTTCAAACCAAGGAGAATGACAAGAATTAGATTTGTAATTGAGTTGTGGATGTTGATACTTTTGTTGGGATAGATTTTACATGGGTTGAAGATGGGTATTGTGGTAGTTTTCTCTCTAGTGTATTTAAATATTTAGTTATAAAGGTATTCAAAAGGATTTGTAACATGGTCTTTGGTGGGTATATTGTCATATTTAATATAAACCCCCATTATTTATAAGATTAAGTATTGGATTTATTAATAGAAAGTGGAGGGACTTTCATGTTCAAGGATCCATGGTGAAACAACCTTGACTAGGTTATGTCCTACAATTTTGGGAACATCGAGTATGTGTTAAAGAACAACTTCCTCAGAGGTCATGATTTGTACACAAAGCATCACAATATTTTGAGTGGTGGGATCTTCAACTCAAATTTTGAACAATGGAGGGTACAAAGGAATATCGTTGATGGTCATTTCAACTCATAGAGATTTTGTTAATTCATGGTAGTGTATTGACATTATGTATCAATACGAGGCTTATATATCCATGTCTATAGAAATATGTGACAATAAAAAATCTATCCATCTAAAATAAAAATAATCTGCCATTGTATATTGTATACATTGAAAAATGAGTTGTTTCTCTTTGTGTTTTATTTACATTGAAAATTCTCTTTTTTACTATGTACATTGAAAATGGGTGGTTTCTCTTTTGTATTGTGTATAATGCAAATTAGGTGACATCTAATTTTTTTTTAGTTAGGGTTTTCTTGATGGTATTAAGATTGTGTATGATCTTTCATCCTTGTCGCAATTAAATCTAGCTTTTTTGAATTGTGTTTGGCCTAGTTGGCCCTAGTTGGTTGTCAACTTTGGCATAAGGGTTACAAAGAATATTTCAATAGATACCCACTAGCCTAATGGGTAGGAAATGAACCTAAGCGTCGGATATGTGACGGCACTTTCCATGTTAAATAGTTGTCCAATTAAAGGCGTCGTCGCTTAAGCGATGCTTACTAACTCTCCGTCGCTTAACCGACTATTATGAGAATCACCGTCACTTCACCGACACTTGTGGCCACATTTACAAAAAAAAAAAAAATCCTTGTGATTTTTGGTAAGTTTAAAAAGAGATATCCACATGCCGTCGGATTTTTCCATCGGATTTTGGATCGAAATGTAGTAGTGTATGATGCAATAATGTGCTTTCTATTCATGTAAGTGTATGTTATTATTTTTAGTAACCATTGAAAGTTTATAATTAACTCTAAAAATTCTATATGAAATAGCATAATGCATATATTGATTGTTAATAAAAGAAAGGAACAAGTGGCATTTGTATCTATAAACATATAAGCATGCTATTTTTTTCTTAGAGGGTATCTTAAAAATTAGATATTTAGAAAATAATCTAATTGGGAATTCATACACTATATTAAAGTTGTGGATATCGATAGTACTCCCTCCACGTTGTTATAATGGTTCATGGGTGCCATAATCACTCCACAATGTAAAGTGTTTAGTTCTATCAGTTTGTTGGTATATCAATATTTGGGTCCCCACATGTCCATTGGACCATTAAGGGGTGAGATAAAAAGTGGAGTCCCTACTTACCTTGAATGTATTTAGTGTAGTTGTGTTTCACCAACATCTCTAGTTGTGAGTGATCCAATATTGCTTGTGAAATGTATAAATAAATCACTCCTCTCCTCGTTCATGCATTTGTTCATTTGAGGGTTTAGAAGTTGAGAGAGTCGAGATATGGTATATGATATTCAATTGCACTACCTTAATAATCTGTAGAATCAAAAGCAAAGTCTTCCTAACAAAATATTCACCAAGACGTAACAAGGTTTTATAATTTGATGAAAGATTCACCATTTTTTACAATATTTTATAATTCAGTGAAATATTCACCAAAATTTTACAATATCTTATAATTTAGTGAAAGATTTGCAAAGATTTTACAATATTCTATAATAGAATGAAAGATTAGCCAAAAAATTATAAATACATATTATATTGTTGATAATTTAGCCTTCAAATTTTCCTATATATTAGGGATATTTTCCCATTTATTATACATAAAAATTTCAAGGGTGTTGTTAAAATAATCACTGCAATTGACCCCTCCAATGATGGTCCCCTCTAGGTATCCACCTCTTTATTCGAAGAGGAAAGAAAAAAGTAGCGTTGTATAAAGTTTGAACTTTCATTTTACCCTTGTCAATGTCTATTTATTCCCTATCGACCAAATCATGTAGGAAAATGATTCATTTTCTCCAATCAAACATTTGTTTGTAAACACTGCCACTCATTCCAGAATCCAATCACATGACAGGGAAACCTTTTTATTTCTACTACTAGTTTGAATGCAATGTTTTTCTCTCATCTTGAAACAAGTCACTTATTCCCTCCACTGTATTATCAAACCCTCGACCGATCGGCCAATTGTTCAACAACCTCACCTTCTATAATACCATTCTTTACCATTGCGTCAAGGTTCAAGGACGAGAAAACTAGGAAGAACCAGTTATTTTTATTGCATGTTTTTGTTATGTGGATAGTCCAAGACCCAAATACAATATTAAGGCTCAATCGCTTGCTGTGTAAACATTTGATCCCTGATTTAACAACTTCCTTTAGCGATTTTAGCATAATATCGTACCCTTGCTTGTTGGATTCTTTGGGTGGGGGATCACCCATTGGAATTGGAAGGAGGTTGTGTGCATCATTCTAAAAAAAATAAAAAGGAAATTGAGAAAGAGGATACTATTGAATGAGGATCCCATTCCATTCATATAATCCCCCCTCCACCCAACCAATCGATAGGGCATTAAAATGAGTCAAATGGCTGCTTGCTAGACTAGCCTGCACTGAATCTTCTCCATAGGGTGTGACTAGGAAGATTCCACTGGTGTGGCAGGGAAGAGTACACTGGTATGACTACCAGTGTAAATGGTGCTACAACTATGGCCGAGCTTAAACAACTAACCTGCCATGTTTTTTCTATGCATCCTACATCTGGTTTTTTTGTTAGTATTGAAATTTTAAATATTTTCTATAGTGAATGACAAATATGTGGCTTTGTATTTCCATATTTGCAATATGATCAAGTTTTAGAAGGAAAAGAGCCACCCTGTAAAATCTTTAGTCAATAGGTCAGTTTTATTCATAATGCCCAATATATATGTCAACATTATTAATATGATTTTATGAGTTCATTTCCAGGATGGAAGTAAGGCCTCAAATTTTCAACTAGATTATAATTTATATGCATGTTCCTAGATCTTATCAAGTAATATTTCTTGATATCATTGTCTCTCAGTATGCATTCAACCTCTTTTCACACAACTCATAAGTCTCCCTAAATGGTTACAATAAGGAGGAGATGAAGTTAGAAAATCAAACCAATACATTTTGGGTGAGTAATGTTAACACTTGATATTGAAGGTGTTGAGTGTTTGTACATGCACATGTGCTCAAATTTATTGATATATCTACTATTTTCTTGTTGAAGTGCAAAGAATTTCAAAACACACCAGATTATTTATGATGAAACTGTTGCAGAATGACCAAGATGTGAGAGTGATTGCCACTTGTGTAGGGGTCCCAGTAATGACGACACATTGTGTTCACACTTTATGTATCCTTTAGTCCCATTGACCTATTTTGTGGTCATTTAGTAGACATTAGTAAAACCATCTTATCTTCTTTACTCTTTGTAATTTTCCACAAATGACTATGAAGAGACTCATTTTCCTCCATCTTTATTTAAAACAATAAATTCATTAAATAAGGTTCTACCTTTATCTGATATCTGATATATTTTTTTCAAATGCCCCCAAATCTTAAAAGTATCACCACAATCATGCATTTCATACAACATATCACCTATCATAGTGAGCTTGATCAACATCATATCCTCTTCATTTCTTGTATCGTACATTGATTGAACAACTGCATTGATTATACTTCACACCTTCTTTCCCAAGACAAAGCACGTGTATTAAAAAATTGCAAGCATTCTCTGCTTCCATGTGGTAAAATTGCCTGTTTTGTATAATCTTTTGAAAAATAAGAAGCTTTCTTCATAAAAATGTGTATTCAAGTATTATATTTATAATGGGTTGATAATGGCTGTAATATTTCCTTAAATTGATTCCTGAGCTTACTAGTATTCCCATTGAAAGTTAGCAATTTTTGAGTTTCTACACTTCTATTGATGCATATCAAGGTTGACCAACTTCTGCAACATGTGGAGAAAATCAAGCTAGCATAGGGAAAGAGTTTTTATCGGGAGATAATAGTGTTCTCACTTCTAGGAACTCATCAATTTTCATCTTGATCATACGCTACCTCATTTAATTTCCATGTCTCTCTAAAAAAGACAACTTCTTATTTTTCTCACTTGGGTGACTTATTGTATCATTGTACGCACACTATCATATCTTTCTGCTAGATTTTTAGTTTATATATGTTTCCGGGGAACCTTGTTCTTTAGCAATTTTGTAACCATTAGAGGAAATTTGGGGTCTAAAATGGGCCTTATAAAAAACTGTGCCATAGATGAGCTGGATTGAGTTGAATTTTTAAACCAATAGAATTTCAATATCTTTGGTCAACCATTATGGTTGAGTTGGACACATAATGCTTATGTGTCATATTTTTATGTGACAATAGCGAACTCCATATCAACCTCACCTTGGTTAAGTTCTTGAAAAGATCACATAGAAATAAGATATATAAACTTTAACTAATAAATATAGAATATTTTATTTGACCACTACTTTCAACTCCTCTAAAACATAACCTTTGCATTAATTAAAATTGTAGTGGAAGCATTTTGAAATACTAAAAACATTTATTAATCAAATTTTTAAAAAGAAAACAAAATAATATTTAATTTTAAATAGACTTATCTTGAAATACTAAATAAAAGGTATTTAGTATTTTGAATATTATTAAATAATATTTAAGAAATAAATATATTTAACTATTACATCCAAAAATAAATAAAACATTTAAATAATAACAAAATAAAAAATAAAAACTATTTTTAATGTTACTAAAATTATAATAAAATTTGATTTTACTTTTTTCTCTCTTACCTACCTACCCATTAAGCCACAAATTTTTTTATATTAATATAAAAAATAATATGAATATATATAGTTTATTGTTTTTTATTTTATGTGATGTAATATTTTTTATATGAATTAATATAAAATTTATATTAAAAAATAATAGTGATTTTTTTTAATTTTTTTAATACTATTATAACTATATTTTTCAATATAAATGAATATATTTTGAGTTTTACATTTATTAAATATATAAAAAGTAGTGGTCTATTTATTTAAAAAAATAACAATATAAAATTCAAAAGTTTTCTATAATTTATTATGTGTGCACAAGAATCTAAATATTTCATTAATATTTTTAATCAATATCTCTTAACTCTACATTAACTCAATATAGTTGTTAACTATCATTAATGAGACGATTTAGGTTGACTTTCGTTAGATTTTAATTAGATTTAATCTAACATGGCATATTTGTAGTGTGATGTGGCTTTTTTTATTATTTTCCTTAGGAGGCTCATTTTAGACCCCAAATTTCCTCTAATGACCCCGGTTTTGACCCCATTTACATTAGAAATGTATATGATGTTGTATTGTATTTAATTGTGGTGTGGAGATAAAGGCAAAATCCCCACCATAGATTTAGCGTTTTTTATGTTTTGGTGATTAAAATCATTGCCAATGGTATTTCATGCTAGCGAGCACATTATAATTTTGGACATCATGTAAATATGCAATTTAATTAAAACCCCACAACGAGCTATGTCAATGCAACAAATAAGTAGATGAGGGCATGATTTCCTAAGGATAAGGGGGGGTGGGATATTTAAACTTGGGCCAATAGGAAAAATACAAATGTCAATAAAAGAACCCAAAAGAGTTGGAAACTACTTTCTTGTCTTATTCAACCCACCACTTAACTCTCCAAGAAGTAGTTGGGCAGTTATTGCCTTGGGGAAAGGGGAGTATGTGAAGCCGTCAATTATGGCAGGGTTGTCAGACTTTGACCACAAGCTTTCCCAAGGGATATCTCTCATCCATTACCCTCATGTGGAGGAAGAGAGCCACATTATTCACTCATGGAGGTAGTCGCATCTCACCCCCATGCACTAGAAGCCGCATTTTTTCCTCATGTGCACAGGCAGTTGATTTCCTCACGTGGGATTTCCATTCGGGGAGCAATCCATTTTTCCCATTCACTTTTTTGCAGGTTCTGGAGTTTTCCCATGTCTGGGAAGTCGATTGGGCAAAGCTCAATGGTTGGGCTCTTTGTCTTATGGATTTGTTGTTGTTTATCCTCATTACCCTGTTGAGGCAAACCATTTTTGTGTTGCACAACAAGTGGGAGAAGAGACCCATGATTCTGGGTGGTTGTTGAGTCTGTTTGACCCACATAGAACCATAGAACATCTCTGGAAATCGAATTGTTGTTAGGGGACTGTTTTACCCATTTGTCAATTCCACTTTTTTTCCAAAATCATTTTTCATCAAACCCAGAACTTGAATTTTGTCACGTCCCCACCCCTCATCCCGACGATGGAGAGGATGCAACCAACACCAGCTGTTGCTCTCAAACTGGGCAATCTATCCCTATGATCATAAACATAAACATGCATTGGATTAAAAACATAACAGATGCATAAATCATTAACTTGCATTAAACATGAATATATACACAAATGCATAATGCATTCTACAGCGGAAGAAAAACTCATTTGTTCAAACATTCAAACATTCATATTAATTCCTAAATCAAATAGTTTACAGAAATTAATCACAAGAATACTTATCTGAAAAAGAAGTTGCCCTGCAACTAGCTACATTGCTACAACGTTCCACCCAACCATAGGCCATTGTGCTCATCAATCTCTCAACATCACTGCCACCCCCAAGCTAGGCATGATTCCACAAGGCACTAGGGAAATAGCAGGCTCACACATAGCCCAAAACCAAAACATCCACAGTCAATCCAACAAACCATTGGGTTTCATAGACTGTCCAGCCAAGCCAATAAGAAATTGGGTTTTATAGGCTACTAAGGAAACTAGCCAACAACACATGGGTTCCTTGGACTTATCCAGCCAAGCCACACTTGCATCAAACACACAGTCAACACATTTAATCAAACGCAGTCATACACAATTGTTGGATATGAACAAAACATTCCTGGGAACCAAAACAGAAATGGCAATTGGGGGAAAACAACCCAGCATGAGGAAATACGTTTTTAGGAAACATTCTTGGGCTTCACAGAGGTAAAAACGACCTCATTAAACCCTCAGACTGTGGATCTATTCTCCCATCCACTGGGCATTACCAAAAATGAGATTTGCAATTACAATCGGCATGATAAAATGGGGAAAACATCCCTCTGATATCCATTCTATTTTCCAGAGTTGTTTATGTCCCTAATGTGGCCAAAACGAACTCAACAACACCCAAAATTTGTGGGTCTCTTCTCCCACTCACTGGCAACCAAAAAACGAGGGAGCCAAAACTCCATGAGGGTGGGTGAGAAATGAAAGTCATGGTTTTTACCTTAGACATTTGGATTTTTCTCATAGGCTCAAGGTTGAATAATTCCCCCTCCCTATTCCTTGTGAAATCATGCCCCCATCTCTTTAACGTTACGACGCGTAGATAGTTGTGGTATTTTTATTAATTTTCATTTTACATGATGTCTCAAAACACATTGTGCCTGGCTAGCACATAAACCATCGACATCAATTTTAATCGTCAAAACATCAAACACTAAACCCATAGTGGGGTCATTTCCTTGAGCTCCACACCATGATTTAATACATTATTTACATCATATGCAATTTAATACCATGGGGTAAAAATACAAATTTTGTATGTATGCATCATGTGCTTGGTTTGAACTGAATTGGGAGTGGAAATGGGGTCTGACCAGCTTTATAAACCTAGTGTGTGAAGGAACCTCACAGACAAATCTAGGGGGATGGTTTTCTTCTTTGCACACCCTGAATAGCGCTATAAGGGAAGGCATAGCCTGAGGGACTATGTAGAAGAAAAGGGGGTGCTTCCTTGTGTTGGGTGTGTAGATGTTCTAGAATCTAGGCTAGATCTAGTGTAGGTGTCCATAACTCTAGGGGTTGAGCTCACTAACTTAGCATTCAGCCTTTCCAACTCCTTTGCATCTTGATAAACCCAACTGTGTTGGCTTGGATGAATTTTGTGGTATCCTTGGCTATGTGTGAGCCTGATAGTGCTCCTTATTCCTTGTGGGAATCATGCCCATCTCGGGGGTTGCAATGCTGCTGAGATATTAATGAGCACACTAGCCTATGGTTGGGTGGAACGTTGTAGCGATAGTTGGTTGCAGGAGGAGCTTTGCTTCCAAGATAAGTATTCTTGTGTTTGAATCTCTGTATTTATGTTTGCTAATGAATTAAGATGAACATGTGAATGAATGGAATGTATTTGTTTTCGCTGTATGTTAAATATTTATACATCTGCATATTTTTTTTATTTCCAATGCATTTTATATTACGTTCATGGGGATAGTTTTCCCGAATTGTTAGCGGCAATGTTGCGTCCTCTCAATCGGGATGAGGGGTGGGGACATCACAATTTTTCTTTGGGTGCCTCCATGGAAATAAGTCCATAATATGCATAATGATGCTTGCATGGGAAGACATATATCCAAGGATAAGGATTATCAGGGAGTGGCATTATGGATTGACAAAGCCATCATGAGAATTGTTGATGTTGTGAAGAGTACTAGATAGTAGATACAAACGTTTCAACAAAATGAGTGTGATGGCATTATGAGAGCCACATAGTGAAGAAATTTCCTCTAATGTATAATAAGAAATTAATTTTAGGTCCCATCATTTGTTGTAGTTAATGTGACCAGGGCTGACATACAACAAGAACTTTGTAGGATGGTAGCGAATCATACAATGAAGAGTTGACACATTAATATCTAGCTTGATTTCAACTACACATGTAAGTCTATTGGCACTCAATATTGTCAATATTGACGGGAGGGAATTTTTTTGAGTAATTGCAAGTTTGTATATAGAACATTGATTTTCTTATGGGAATATCAACATTTATTCTTTGGATTTTAAAGATAATTAATTTCAAAGTGTGTTGTTATTGATGAAATTGGGAGAGGAGTAGGGTTTTCAATCATTCTGTCATTGCAACAAGAATAACGAGGTGTTATACAGTACACTATGAGAGAGATATGGTAACATAACATTTCATCAATGAAAACTGAATATCAAGACCTGCCTCCTGCTGTTGGGATGCTCTATCAGTAAATCACATGCCTGTTTCATGACAGTTAATCTTATTAAGAGTTTAGATATTACATCCCCCTCTACACATCACATACTCTTTGGGATTTCCTAGCCACTTAATGAACCATGGCTCTGAACCCTATGTGGATTATTTTAACCTATGTTTAAACCTTGGATAGGATGGGAACCGCACTCTCTAGGAAGCATGAGAGAATTTTGGCTGGATAGGTCACTAATACATGAACAATAAGTATCTATGGTTTCACCTTTTGGAATGGTATAGACCTATGGACCGTTATCATCCTCAATGGTAGCTCTAAAGATTTTTGTCTCACTAGAATTTACATCATTTTGAATTCTATAATTCTCATTAGAAGTGTTAAACATTACTGCATCTTGCAAGGACTCTCAAATAAATATTTGACCACTTCCATGGACCCTAGTCTCGTGGACATTAGGTGTGAGAATAGGCATTTGTGCTATCTTGGCCAATGTTACAAACATTGACGCGGTGAAAAAATTGGTAGGGTCTAGGAAACATCGTTTTGGGATATCTCGGCAACACATTCACAAACATTGGCAATAAATCAACAAACTTTAAAAAAATACAAAAATATTCATTTTTTTAACATATAAAGCAAGAATAACATCAAAAAAACACATTGCCACGTGAATATGGAAAGAAAACTAACATATAAGATATATAGGATGTTTAGTGATACATCACACATAAAAAATGAATTGTATCTTGAATCCTAACTCCTGAGTCATAAAAAAGTATAACAAATGTATCGCATGATCATCGTGAGTCAATAATAATAATAAATGAAGTAATTAGTTCAACCAAGATACTGAATTCCCTCCAAGGGTGGATTAATTAATGTTGTAAGAATGCTCTAAAATCAATTAATTAGTGTCATAAGAATGCACAGAAATTAATTAAATAGTGTTCTAAGAATGCTCTAAAATTAATTAATTAATGCTGAAAGAATTATTTTAAATTAATTAATTAGTGTTGTAATAATGCTCTTCAAGGGAGAATTTCATAAGATTATCATCACACTCCACCCTCCACAAAGTCAAAATCAACTTTAGAAAAAAATATGGTAAAAAAAACCCGGTTTTTTAGGCAATTTTTTGAGAAAAAAACGGTGAACAACAAAAATCATGATTTCTCGGTCGATGTTTGCATCACTGATTTTGATATCTAGACTACTAATTATGAGTTGGATGAGCTTCATAAGGAAATATTTGCTAACAAGAATGCCTTGCGAAAGTTTTGACCTGCGACCCAATTAACATACCTTATGCTACAACAACTAAACTCATTTCCAAACTATGAATGGGCCACTCTTAAGAAAGGCAAGCCCTAGTGTGCCCAACAAAAAGTAGATGTAGGCATTCATTTTCAATGCTACACTCTTACTAGGGAAATGGAAGTCTCAAGTTGATAATTTTGACAAATTTCACTACAAAGCTTTGACAATGGTATCGAAATTGGCCCCTTCATTGGATGGATCGAAGGCACTTCAGATTCTCTCTAATTCAAGTCAGCAATTGTAGATGGAGCTTGTTGGCCCCTTCATTTTCTAAGATTGCATCACAAAAGACAAATAGAACAGTTCGCACCTAAATATTTACACAAGAAGACGTGCTACAAGATAAACACAATATTAATGCATCCGAGTGGAAAAGCTAGACTAAAAACCAAAACAGAAATGGCAATTCGGGGAAAACAACCCAGCATGAGGAAATCTGTTTTCAGGAAATGTTCTTGGGCTTCACAGAGGTAAAAACGGCCTCATTAAACCCTGATACTGCGGATCTATTCTCCCATTTGCTAGGCATTACCAAAAACTAGATTTGCAATTACAACCAGCATGATAAAATGGGGAAAACATCCCTCTGACAACCATTTGATTTTCCAGAGTCGTTTATGTCCCTAACGTGGCCAAAACAAACTCAACAACACCCAAAAATCGTGGATCTCTTCTCCCACTCGCTGGCAACCCAAAAACGAGTTTCCCAGCTTGGAGAAAATAGGAAAAATACAGAAAAACGTGGAGGAGAACTCCCAGCTTTCTCACATGGAAAAAAATAGCCTCCTCAACCCCAAAATTGTGGCCCCTTCCTTCCCATTCGACCCAACAACACCCAAAATACATTCTGAGTGTGGAGAAGGGAAGGAAACGACAGCCAAACTATGGAGGAGAGAGCTCAGTCTCTTCCTGCTGCATGAGGGAGCCAAAACTCCATGAGGATGGGTGAGAAATGAAAGTCATGGGTTTTACCTTAGACATTTGGATTTTCCTCATAGGTTCAAGGTTGAATAATTCCCCCTCCCTATTCCTTATGAAATCATGCCCCCATCTCTTTAACGTTGCGACACGTAGCTAGTTGTAGTATTTTTATTAATTTGCATTTTACATGATGTCTCAAAACACATTGTGCTTGGCTAGCACATAAACCATCGACATCGATTGTAATCGTCAAAACATCAAACACTAAACCCATAGTGGGGTCATTGCCTTGAGCTCCACAGCATGATTTAATACATTATTTACATCATATGCAATTTAATACCATGGGGTCAAAACCAGGGTGTTACAAATTTGGTAGGTATGCATCCTGTGCTTGGTTTGAACTGAATTGGGAGTGGAAATGGGGTTTGACCAGCTTGATAAATATAGTGTGTGAAGGAACCTCACAAACAAATATAGGGGGTTGGTTTTCTTCTTTGTACACCCTGAATAGCGCTGGAAGGGAAGGCATAGCCCGAGGGACCGTGTAGCAGAAAAGGGGGTGCTTGTTTTTGTTGGGTGTGTAGATGTTCTAGAAGCCAGGCCAGATCTGGTGAAGGTGTCCGTAGCTCTAGGGGTTGAGCTCACTAGCTTAGCAGTCAGCCTTTCTAGCTCCTTTGCATCATGATAAACCCAACTGTGTTGGCTTGGATGAATTTTGTGGTATCCTTTGTCACAGCCCCACTTAGAACGAGCGCTCTTGACTCGCTAAGAGGGTGTGCGACACCTTCTAGCAACCTCTCAAGGGCTTGTCCAACTTGATGTTAACTAACGGACTACACCTATTCATTATGCGGAAACATGTTTTATCATTACTTAGTCATTCATACACAAATGCAACAACTATAACAACACAAGAAAGTATGGAATTGTGTGGGTTGCCCAATGCAGAGCCCGTCTTCAATATTTTCACAAGTAAAATAGAGATGCCAAAACCAACCACTCTCTGGGTGTGCGCCCAACTCGGCTAAAACACACACTTTTACAAAACTGAAAAAACCCAAGTCAACCTCCACTGAGTGACTAACTTGGCTGTCGAAACGACTACTGCAAACCCTCACTGTATGCTACTGCCGCATCGCAGAAAACCCAGAAAACGTGCCACTGTCTGAACTTAGCCTCTACCGCAGTCCAACTGTACACTGTGCCAAAACCGGCTGCCTTCGGTACCCCTGCACGGATGCCTCAGAAACAAAGGTGCGCTTTAGCCAAGTGCACTGTTCACATGAACTTTGCTTAGCTCCCTTGCCTTAGCTAATTTGAAATGACTTGCACTTCGTTTACTTGTAGCCTTCTAGGTGTCTTTCCCATGTCAACTTGACATCTTGCTTACCGCACAAGTCACCCCTTCCTGGTTCACCAAGTCAACTTAAAAACACACTTGGCCCACTTAACCGTTTCGTTGGTGTCACCCCACCAAGCTTCAATTTGACTTAGCGTTCATGGGTCCACTTGCCGAAGCCTCTAGAGTGTCGCGCACACACTTTGCTGGTGAGCCGCGCACCCCTTTACTTTGACCGAAGTGCCCATCTCTTTGACCGCCGTTCATCGCTAACCGTGCCGTCGCACGCGCGCGCCCATCGCCCAACTGCCGTAGTTCGCATGCCCGTGGCTTTACTTACCAAAACGCTCTTTTACCGGAGCACCCAACTATCTCCACGTCCATTCGCACATCCATCCGCACGTCTGTCTGTCCGCACATGTCCGTCCGCACACTAAGGCTACGCGCCCACACTTAGGGTCACGCGCCTACTTACCAAACGTCTTCACAAGCTTGCATGCCCATCCGCATGCTCAAGGGTTGTGCGCCTCAAAGGTGTCGCGCGCCCATCATCAATGTCATCTTTGCCAAGGGGCGCCCGTGCCAAGTCACGTGGGCGCTGACCTTGGGGCGTGCCACATTCCCGACATCCGTGCCGGTGGTGAATGTGGGATTTTGCTAACTTAGCCAAGTGAGAGCGCAACTCCATGCCGAACCATCATAACCGTGACACCTTGCCCAGGTGTGCCACCATTTAGGTGCACTGAAAAACGTGGCTATGACAGCCTCCCCCACTTAAAATTGGTGTCGTCCTGGCAATGTCAACTGCTGCAACCTCTTCGTAAACTCAAGCCACACTGTCGCAACATCTGAGTTGTTTCTAACTCATCCGCAATACTGCTTTCTTAACCACCTACTTCCAACCTGTGCTCCATGCCTTCCTTCCTGTTTCCGTTTGCTGTATACCTTAAGGACAAACCGGCTAGGTAGCTAATCCAACCGTGTGTTCATCAACTTAAGACAAACTTCCTCATTCTAGAATCATGTTGCCAGCATTCTTCTTTCAGTGTCCTCAAGCGTCCTGCACTTTACCTTGGCGAAAAACAGTCTTTTTAGGCCACCTTGCCAAAGGTTCCTAGGGCCTCACCGCCGTCGCCAAAGACGGTGAGCCCAACCACTGCTAGCTCAAGCAAAAATACATGGGCGGCGCCATTGGCCTCCACCGCCCCTATCTTCCAAACCATACTGTCTGAAGTCGACTGCGTCGCTGCTCACACTAAGCTCTTTCAACCGAGCCCAATACTTTGTAAACCCGACACCATCAGCCGTCCAAGTACTCATGTCTGTCGCAAGCTCCGTGCGGTCATCCAAGCCACCCGAAGACACCATCTTCGTCTTCTTGTCATCTAAGCCAACCGAAGACACCATCTTCGTCTCCTGCGACCTCTTCTTGGCCCGCTTCTTGGCTGCTTTACTTGTCCCTTCAAAGGGCTTGCTTGCCTTATCATCGCACGTCTCAATGTTCTTTGACGTCTCCAAGCATGCCAACACCTTCTGTTCTTGAAGAATGCACAACTCTGCCATGGCTTCCTTAGCCACTTCTTCTTTTATCGGTTCCAAAAACCGCTTTCTTTCCAAATGAGCAAGTACCGCATCAACTTCAATTGGTTCGCAGCCAACCTGCTGCAACCGCTCTCTTGTCAACTCTTTTTCTGGAATGCCTATGGCATGGATGCAAAACGCCACTATGTCCTCCGCATCGCGGGGTGGATCAACTTCTCTGGTGCTTTCTCCATCCAAGACTTCTTCCAAAATCTGCGTTTCCTCTGAAACTTGCATTTCTGCCGCAACCTGCGTCTCCTCCGCAACCTGTGTTTCTGCCGCAACCTGCGTCTCCTCCGCAACCTATGTTTCTGCTAGAACCTGTGCCTTGGACAACACCTCCTCGTGTGACTCTGCCTCAAGGTTCTTTTCAACCGAAGTGTCATTGCCCAATCTGTTGCACGACATCTCCAATGTGCCTTCATCAGCAACCTTCGTACATGCTACCAAAAAACTGAACTGTTCCTTCTCATGCTGCCGCAAAGGATCCTCTGAAATGCACAAGGCATCAATCTCCTCACTGATTGAAGCCATGCGTTTTTCCAACGCTGCTAACCTTCCTGCTGCGGATAGATCAGCCTTTACCTCAATGCTTGGCTTGTTGTTCTTTGTCGAAACTGTCTTCTTCCCTATGCTTTGCTGCAGCAAGTGCTTACACTTACCTAGGTCTTCGAAAATCTGTACCGAAGTCACCCACGGTTTGTACCCCAACCGGATTTTCTGCGTCATAGGTAAGCTCCACGTTTCATACTCTCCTAAGAACACCAACCGTCCAACATGAGGAACTGGCACTGCCTTGGCCAAACGAAGAAAGTCCTGTCCCAAGATCAAAGAGTGATCACCCAATGGAACAAATTTCAAGTCCATCTTGTCGTGCCACCTTCCAACTCTAGTAGGTGTTGTGCATATCTTCCCTGTCACATCTCTTACCGCAGAGTTCACTTCCTTGAACTTTGCTTGGCAGCTTCCCATGCCACTGTGAAGGGATATCGCAGTCTTTCTGCTCACCAAACTGTGAGATGAACCTGTGTCAACTAACGCAGAAACCTTTAGGCCACTTACCGTCATTTCTACGAAGTCCAACAAACCTTGCTGCACACTTTGCCAATCTGCGTTACGACCCCTGGCCGCTTCGCTAAGGCAAGCTTCAATTGCCTTCACCGTCTCGAAAATCTCATTAGAAGGTGCCTCTTCCAGCACTCTCATTCTTGTCAACCTTGCTATAGAACCCTCTCCCGCAACAGCCTCTGCCCTAAACGGACAATCCCTTGCGTAGTGGTTCTGTGTGCAAAGATAACACGCAACCTTCTTCTTTTCTGATTTTTCCATTTTTTGTTGTCTTGGCCCTCCCTGAGTGCCTTCAGACTTAGCTTTACTTCGAGTAGCCTGTGACCGCCGTTCTTCTTGCTCCCTTTCATGTTGAAGCATTTCCTCAAGAACTCGTCCCGCTTCTCGAATGCAGCCTGCCGTCTCTTTCAACGCGGCTGATGCTTGTTCACATCCTGCTGCGAGCGTTTCACTCAGCTTTGCAACTGAATCGGTGGACTGCCCTTCAACCGAAACTCCTGTCATCTCTGCAAGTGGTTTCAACGCTTGCAAGAATTTCTGCACAAGTGTCTCCCTCTTGCCGAAGTCTTCCATCTGACTCGTTCTATTGCTGTGGATCTACAGACTCAAACTACTGTCGAATCCAACCTTGACGTCAAGCCACCTGCTTGTCCGCCCAACACTTTTCTAAGTGTTGCAGCTGTCGCACTCCCAGAGCGCATAACTTTTCTGGGTCAATCTGCTGAAACGAGCGTTTGCCAAATGCACCACTTCTGGATCACCTGCGGAACGCACCCACCTTGGCACACTTCTGTTTTTCCTGAGCACACGTAAAAAACTGGCGCTTTTCATTTTTTTGCCGAACCGCACCTCCTTGTGCCACTGCGGTTGTCTGACCACGCACGCTTCCCTGAAACGCATGTTTCTATCTTTCTGGAGTGCTCGTCCTGAGCGCGCAGCTCTGAGGCTGCGGAGCGCTTATCACCTGAGCGCCCGGCTCCTCCTACGGAGCGCGCAACTTCCTGCTGCGGTGCGCGTAGTTTCTAGCCGCGCGTCTTCTGTCTGCGGAGCACCTGCTCCTATGGTGCGCACTTCCTGCAGTGCGCCCTGTCTACGATGCGCCCACCCTGCGGTGCGCACTATCTATGGTGCGCGCCCTCTGCGGAGCATCTGAACTGCGGACGCTCATCTGAGCCTACGGAGCTTCCCAAAAATTTCCTCGCTGCAACCACCTGTCGTACTAACTTCCCCGAACTATAGCTCTAACCAAAACTCCTCCGAGTCTTAGCTCTGATCTGCTCTGATACCACCTGTCACAGCCCCACTTAGAACGAGCGCTCTTGACTCGCTAAGAGGGTGTGCGGCACCGTCTAGCAACCTCTCAAGGGCTTGGCCAACTTGATGTTAACTAACGGACTACGCCTACTCATTATGCGGAAACATGTTTTATCATTACTTAGTCATTCATACACAAATGCAACAACTGTAACAACACAAGAAAGTATGGAATGGTGCGGGTTGCCCAATGCAGAGCCCGTCTTCAATATTTTCACAAGTAAAACAGAGATGCCAAAACCGGCCACTCTCTGGGTGTGCGCCCAACTCGGCTAAAACACACACTTTTACAAAACTAAAAAAACCCAAGTCAACCTCCACTGAGCGACTAACTTGGCTGCCGAAACAACTGCTGCAAACCCTCACTATATGCTGCTGCCGCACCACAGAAAACCCAGAAAATGCGCCATTGTCTGAACTTACCCTCTGCCACAGTCCAACAGTGCACTGTGCCAAAACCGGCTGCCTGCGGTACCCCTGCGCGGATGCCTCAGAAACAAAGGTGCGCTTTAGCCAAGCGCACTGTTCACATGAACTTTGCTTAGCTCCCTTGCCTTAGCTAATTTGAAATGACTTGCACTTCGTTTACTTATAGCCTTCTAGGTGTCTTGCCCATGTCAACTTGACATCTTGCTTACCGCACAAGTCACCCCTTGCCAGTTCACCAAGTCAACTTGAAAACACACTTGGCCCACTTAACCGTTTCGTTGGTGTCACCCCACTAAGCTTCACTTTGACTTAGGCGTTCATGGGTCCACTTGTCGAAGCCTCTAGAGTGTCGCGCGCACACTTTGCTGGTGAGCCGCGCGCCCCTTTACTTTGACTGAAGCGCCCATCTCTTTGACCGTCGTTCGTCGCTAACCATGCCGTCGCACGTGCGCCCGTCGCCCAACTGCCGTCGTCCGCACGCCTGTGGCTTTACTTACCAAAACTCTCTTTTACCAGAGCATCCAACTGTCTGCACGTCCATCCGCACATCCATCCGCACGTCTGTCCGTCCACACACTAAGGCTGCGCGCCCACACCTAGGGTCACGCGCCTGCTTACCGAACGTCTTCACAAGCTTGCATGCCCATCCGCACGCTCAAGGGTCGCGCACCCATCATCAATGTCATCTTTGCCAAGGGGCGCCCGTGCCAAGTCACGTGGGCGCTGACCTTGGGGCGCGCCACATTCCCGACCTCCGTGCCGGTGGTGAATGTGGGCGTTTGCTAACTTAGCCAAGTGAGAGCGCAACTCCATGCTGAACCATCATAACCGCGACACCTTGCCCAAGTGTGCCACCATTTAGGTGCGTTGAAAAACATGGCTATGACATCCTTGGCTATGTGTGAGCCTGGTAGTGTTCCTTATTCCTTGTGGGAATAATGCTCAGCTCGGCGGTGGCAGTGTTGCTGAGAGATTGATGAGCACACTGGCATATGGTTGGGTGGAACATTGCAGTGACATAGCTGGCTGTAGGACGAGCTTCACTTCCAAGATAAGTATTCATGTGTTTAAATCTCTGTATTTACGTTTGCTAATGAATTAAGATGAACATTTGAATGAATGGAATGTATTTGTTTCCGTTATATGTTAAAGATTTATAAATATGCATATTTTTTATTTCCAATGCATTTTATATTATGTTCATGGGGATAGTTTGCCTGAATTGTTAGCGGTAATGTCGCGTCCTCTCAGTCGGGATGAGGGGGGGGGACCTGACAATTTTTCTTTGGGTGCCTCCATGGAAATAAGTCAATAATGTGCATAACGATGCTTGCATGGGAAGACATATATCTAGGGATAAGGATTATCAAGGAGTGGCATTATGGATTGACAAATCCATCATGAGAATTGTTGATGTTGTGAGGAGTACTAGATAGTAGATACAAAGGTTTCAACAAAATGAGTGTGATGATATTATGAGAGCCACATAGTGAAAAAATTTCCTCTAATGTATAAGAAGAGATTACTTTTAGGTCCCACCATTTGTTGTAGTTAATGTGACCAGGGATGACATACAACAAGAACTTTGTAGGATGGTAGCGAGTCATACAATGAAGAGTTGATACATTAATATCGAGCTTGATTTCAAGTACACATGTAAGTCTATTGGCACTCAACATTGTCAAGATTGACAGGAGGGAATTTTTCTAAGTAATTGCAAGTTTGTAGTTAGAACACTGATTTTCTTATGGGAAGATCAACATTTATTCTTTGGATTTTAAAGATAATTAAATTCAAAGTGTATTGTTTTTGTTGAAATTGGGAGAGCAGTAGGGTTTTCAATCATTCTGTCATTGCAACAAGAATAACGAGGTGTTATACAGTCCACTATGAGAGAGATATGGTAACATAACATTTCATCAATGAAAAATGAATGTCAAGACCAGCCTCCTACTGTTGGGATGATCTATCACTAAATCACATGCCCGTTTCATGACAGACAATCTTATTAAGAGTTTAGATATTACATCCCCCTCTACACATCACATACTCTTTGGGATTTCCTAGCCACTTAATGAACCATGGCTCTGAACCCTATGTGGATTATTTTAACCTATGTTTAAACCTTGGATAGGATGGGAAACGCACTCTCTGGGAAGCATGAGAGAATTTTGGTTGGAGAGGCCACTAATACATGAATAATAAGTATCTATAGTTTCATCTTTTGGAATGGTATATACCTATGGACCATTATCATCCTCAATGATAGTTCTAAAGAGGTTTGTCTCACTAGAATTTACATCATTTTGAAATCTATAACTCTCATTAGAAGTGTCAAACATCACTACATCTTGCAAGGACTCTCAAATAAATATTTGACCACTTCCATGGACCCTAGTCTCGTGGACATTAGGTGAGAGAATAAGTGTTTGTGCTATCTTGGCCAATGTTAAAAACATTGACGCCGTGAAAAGATTGGCAGGGTCTAGGAAACATCATTTTGGGATATCTCGACAACACATTCACAAACATCGGCAATAAATCAACAAACTTAAAACAAAATACAAAAATATTCATTTTTTCTAACATATAAAGCAAGAATAACATCAAACAAACACATTGCCACCTGAATATGGAAAGAAAACTAACATATAAGACATATAGGATGTTTAGTGATACATCACACATAAAAAATGAACTGTATCTTGAATCCTAACTCCCAAGTCATAAAAAAGTATAACAAATGTATCTCATGAGCATCGTGAGTCAATAATAATAATAAATGAAGTAATTAGTTCAACCAAGATACTGAATTCCCTCCAAGGGTGGATTAATTAATGTTGTAAGAATGCTCTGAAATCAATTAATTAGTGGCGTAAGAATGTGCTAAAATTAAATAATTAATGTTATAAGAATTATTTGAAATTAATTAATTAGTGTTGTAATAATGCTCTTCAAGGGAGGATTTGATAAGAGTATCCTCACACTCCACCCTCCACAAATTCAAAATCAAATTTAGAAAAAAATATGGAAAAAAGCCCGATTTTTTAGGCAATTTTTTGAGAAAAAATCAGCGAACAACAAAAATCATGATTTCTCGGTCAATGCTTGCATCACTGATTTTGATATCCAGACTACTAATTATTAATTGGATGAGCTTCGCAAGGAAATATTTGCTAACAAGAATGCCTTGCGAAAGTTTTGGCCTGCGACCCAATTAACATACCTTATGTTGCAACAACTAAACTCATTTGCAAACTATGAATGGGCCACTCTTAAGAAAGACAAGCCCTAGTGTGCCCAACAAAAAACAAATGTAGGCATGTATTGTCAATTCTACACTCTTACTAGGGAAGCGAAAGTCTCAAGTTGATAATTTTGACAAATTCCACTACAAAGCTTTGGCAATGGTATCGAAATTGGCCCCTTCATTGGATGGATCAAAGGCACATCAGATTCTACTCCAATTCAAGTCAACAATTGTAGATGGAGCTTGTTGGCCCCTTCATTTTTTTAGATTGCATCACAAAAGACAAACAGAACAGTTAACACATGGATATTTACACAAGAAGACGTGCTACAAGATAAACACGATATTAATGCATCCGAGTGGAAAAGCTAGACTAAAACCATCTAAACAAAGTTGAAAATGAACACTATATTTTGTATAAAAAAACCATGGAGGGTTAAGGATTGAAGTTATAGAGGGAAAGAGAGAGACTCTAGAGATATTCTAGAGGTTGGACAGATCTTAGAGATTTTTGGGAAACTGTTTGTAAGGGTAGGAGATATGAGTTGCAGTATATAAGGAAGAAGTCATGGCACTAGCATTGTGTCTCTCTTTCTATATCTCTTTTTTGACTCTTTTTCTAAATCTTCATTATCTCCATATTTCATAATTGAGATACATTTACCAATATCTATTAAAAAAATGTGAAAATGATGACAATTGATGTATATCAACCCCTTTGATTACGTGGTTGTACTATTTGAGGATCGACATATGTGGGGAGAAATAGTATATTTTAGAATTAAAATATTGATATCAATAATTAAAATATCTATGTCATTTCACTATTGTTAACCATAGTTGGCCATGGTTTAACTAAGGCTTGCTCATGTTTGATTAGGGCTCATTATGTTTGTCCATGTTAACCTTGGTGGGCTATGGTAGACCATGCTTAGCTATGGTTTGTACTATATTTTACCAAGGATGGCCATGTTTAATAATGGTTGACTATAGTTATACATGGTTAACCATGTTTGAATATGGTTAACTATACTTAGACATGGTTAACCATGTTTGACTATAGTTGGATTTGATTATCTGTCGATGACTTTTATTAACCATGGTTGGACATGTTTGATTGTGTGACCGTGTTTGATGTGCATTGATGATGTTTAACTATGGTTGAATATCATTGACTATGGTCGACCATGGTTAAAACAAGGGTTACAATGATTGACTTTAATTAACCTTCATTGATTATGGTTGACTTTGGTTATCCATGATTGACCATGTTGAACCATTGTTAACTAAGTTTGACAATGGTTGACTAGGTTTAACTATTGTTAAAACCATAATTAACTATTGTTTTACCATGGGTGACCAAGATGTACTATTATTGAATATGGTTTAAATGTGCGTGTGTGACGATGGTTGAGTATGTTTGGTTAGGGTTGGCCATGTTTGGCTATGCTTAACTATGCTTGACTACAATTAAGCACGGCATTCCTCATGGTCATGGTTGTGCAATAAATCCATCACCTATCATTTGAGGTGGTTAGTAAAAGAAAAAATGTTATAGACTCCATATATAAATAAGAAATTTACTAAAGTGAAACTTCCTAATAAAAACTGTAAAATCAAACTTATATTAAACATTTCTTAATGATTATGTTGCATTGTGACATCCATCTTGATTTACTTTACCAATTTTCATATACAAATAGTTAGGACACATTATGACAATCATGCATAAGAATGTTGCATATATGTTTCTCAATAGCATTATGATATTTATTTATTGTTATGTTCAATAATACTCATGTCACATTATATCTTTACAGGGTTTTCTTTAATCCTTCTATTGATTTAGCTAATAATTCTTTGGTTCAGTGTAATAGAAATAGAGTTAATTGCCAATCCTTTAAGTAACAGTAACAACACGCGTAGCGAGCACAAACATGTTAATGGATCCCATTATACTTATGGGCACATACTGTGTGATTCCTTCACACTCTATGCATTTGCATTCCTTCTTGGTAGATGATCGGATGTGTTTGTCGTGCCTCATTTTCCCGATTTGGTGCCTTATTTTACCGGAATATGGCCCACAGCTTCATTATTCCACGCTACCACAAACTATTTGTGTAGTGGAAGGTCTGCTAAACCCACTATCCGGTAAGCTATGGAAGATGGGAGGTCTGGTAAAGTATGGAATATGGTCCACATGTTAGTTATTTCCACGCTACCACAAAATATTCGTGTGACGGGAAGCTGCCGAATGTACAGTAACGCTGGCGAGCGAAGCGCTTCCCGCGGCGTATTGTTGACCCATTGCGCAATTGTTTCATAAAATCAAAGTGCAAAGTCTAGTGTCGACACCGTGGCGTATTGACCCATTGCACTATCTCTCCTATCCGGAAAATAAGTGTCGACACCGCGTTTCGGTTTTTCCCTATATGTAGGGCAAGCATTCCGTTTAGTTAATTCAAATTGTATCAAGAAATCAAAGATTCCGTCGAGTTAATTGTGTCAAGAAATCAAATACAGTAAGTTCGAGAGATTAATTATTAGCAATGGGGAGCAGTTGTGGTAGATCGGCAATGGCGCTGGTGCTCGTACTTCTACTGGTTGGCGTCGGTGTTAATGCTCAAAACTGTGGGTGCGCCAGTGGTCTGTGCTGCAGCAAGTATGGGTACTGCGGAACGACCTCTGATTAATGCGGCGAAGGATGCCAAAGCGGCCCCTGTTCCAACTCAGGCGGAGGTGGAGGATCTCCAAGTACCAGTGGTGGAAACGTAGGGAACATCATTTCCCAGAGTTTCTTCGATGGTCTTGCGGGCGGGGCTGCCAGCTCCTGCGAGGGCAAAGGATTCTACACTTACGACGCTTTCATCGCAGCTGCCAATGCCTATTCTGGATTTGGCACTACCGGATCCGACGAAGTCCACAAGAGAGAGCTCGCTGCCTTCTTTGCGACTGTGATGCACGAAACGGGAGGTATATTTCCTATCTCCTCTAGTTACTCCACCATAATCATCTATAATGTGAACGTTCATAGACTTTAGAATTAATTAATCAATTTGCACGTCATTATACCACTAGGGCTGTGCTCCATCAATGAGATAAATCCTCAACAGATCTACTGTGATCCGAGTTACACCTCCTGGCCGTGTGTGAACGGGAAGAGCTACCATGGGCGCGGGCCTCTCCAGTTAAGCTGGTACATCGTATAACTTCATCATGTAACTGCAAGTATTAACATCTGTAATGGTGAAAAATAAAGTGGCTAATTAGTCGAGTGTCTGTTGATTGCTAATGAACACAGGAATTACAATTATGGAGCAGCGGGGCAGGACATTAGGTTCGACGGGCTGAACAACCCTGAGATTGTGGCGCAAGACGCCACCACCTCGTTCAAAACGGCCGTGTGGTTTTGGATGAATAACAGCGAATGCCATTCCGACATAACCTCCGGGCAGGGCTTCGGTGCCACTATCAGAGCCATTAACAGCGGTGAATGCGACGGTAAAAGACCGGCTGAAGTGAGTAGCAGAATTAGTTACTACAATAACATCTGTAGGCAGTTGAATGTGGATCCCGGAGCCAACGTCTCCTGTTAATCCTCTCCTCTCCTCTCTTATTGGATATCCAGTAAATAAAAGTTAATGTACAGCATCTCTCATGCCGTGCATGAACTCACGATATCATCCTTATCTTCACAGTTAAAGTGAACAGTTACAAATTTATCATTATTTTTTTAAATTTACATCTACGTGTGATCAATTTCCTTTGGATTTTCAAAAACTTGGATGAGAATCCGTGCTTCTATTCTTTGGAATCCATCACCAAAAAATGCCGACCTCTTGTTTCGCTTCGCTTCGCTTTAAAATGACAACTTCCCTACAAAACTACCAAGTACATTGACATTTACAAATTTAAGCTAATTTTGTGAAAATGGTATGATGCAATCAGACGTATATAATTTAATCATAATGCAGCATTGCATGGAATGCAAACAGGGCTACTCAACTTCAACCATAACCCTAATTTATCATAATGAAATCGAATGCACATAAGAAATGGCGAATGCGTCTAGCGTAAAAGCTACGCCATCCAAATAAAACATCAAAATCTAGTATCTCAATTTCGCTACTTTATTATTCTATGGGTCTACACCCCTCTCTCTTTTTTTTCTTTTTTTTAAGTTTAGAATCTGCACTAAGAGAAGCAAAAACAAAGAGAAAGAACCAATCTTCCCATGAGGGAAAAGGAGATTGGACCAGTCAAAGTGATCTTTCCTTTTAAAGGGAAAACAGATTCATACAGTAGAGAATTTAAGATTTTTACAAAAAAACATCAAGCTCAGAGTTTAAGATTTTTACAAAAAAACATCAAGCTGAGCTTGAGAAGCCTAACCATGGGAGACCACTGTCCCATGAGATTTGTCAAAAAGAGTAGAAGGTGAAACACAAAACCTGGTTTAGAAATTGTTGAAGGGTTCCTCGATTATGGGAGTCCCAAAACCGAAACCCAGCTGCGCATCCTTACCATTGGTGGCATCTACATCATCGCTGGAGCTGTCCTAATTGCTAGAGTTTGTGTTGTTGCTCGAGCCATCCTTAGTGCTAGAACTCGCGCGCTTGACCGACAGGAGCTCGGTCTTCCTAGGGATAGCGGCACTGGGAGGAATTTTGCATGCAATAGTGGTGAAACATCTATGAGGTGGGAACGGCAAGGGGGTGACCTCCATAGGAGTTGGTGAAGGAGAAGGGACAGGAATGGCGGGGGCGGAGAAGGGGGTGGGGACAGAAGGAGCAAGGGAGCAGAAGGACCAAGGATACTCAGACTAGGGAGATCAGAACCGGCATAATTTGGATTTGAAGCGGGAGCAACAACTTGGAGGTTGACAGAGCAAAGAATGAGGCGACTTAGTAGGTTCTTAATCACCGAGTAATTTCTGCATTGTTCAATGCTACAATTGGATGCTGAGAGAGAACTGGTGAGCTCGTCCTCCCAATCATCAATCATAGTGGGCAGGGGAAGATAACTTCAATGTCAAAGCCATCAGATCTGTCCTAGGCGTTGAAGGGCATGGCCCTTGGACTGTTAGCGCCCCTGCATGCACGTCCCCTCCTGGGTGTACCTCATTGTTGAGGTGGCATAATGCGAACAGAGTGCCAAAGCACTGGAGGTGGTGAAGTTGCAGGGGATAGCGTCGAGAGGTAGCTTGTAGGAGGTTAGCAGAGAGGAGCAGAGGTGAACAATGGAGGAGAAGGCCGGTAGCTAGTGAAATTAACCCCCCAGCGTGAAACCACATACCATTTATGGCTAGCCATCATTACGCTGACCTCATCGTACGAGGTCTTCATTGCAAAGAGGACACGTCTGGTGTGGGAATTTAGAGGCGTTGCCAGTTTAGAAGGAGGTGGAGGCATGTGCAAGTGTTGCATCAACGCGACGATGGAGTGTTGTCTCATCATGATGTTGAGGGGGTGTCAGCTGGATGTTGCACAAAGCCTTGTCAGCAAGACCATGTGGGTTGTGATGCCCCGTGACTTGTGGTGTCCCATCATCCCTGCCATGTGTACCTTGGTGCTTCGTGTCACCTGCATCGAGGGTATGGATCTATACCTCTCATTTATTAAAACAAGAAAAATAAACACAATACTCTCCAACTTCATAATCATTTATAAAAATGAAAACAAATATAAAATAGTAAACACAATCCTCTCTAACTTCATTCTTGGGGATGGTAGGTGCAAGGATTAACTTGATTTACTGCTTAGTCATAAAAATATTTGAGATATAAGGGTGTGTGCAAGAAGATGAGGGACCTTTTTGTGCACGTTAGATGCAATAGAAACCTGAAAAATCAGGCATCCCTCAACTTACTTGGATTTTTTGAGATACTTATGCAAAATATCTTGCATTGAGTAAAAAACATGAAATGTAGTAAATTGAATCACCTTTCCGAATATATAACTTTTATGTATCTAAAATTTGCATAGCTATGTCAAATTTCATTTTTCCTAACAGGCACTTTTTATTTTTCACGGAAATTATAAGGTATATGTTTTTGTGGGTGCAACCTTTGAGGGCCTAAATGATCGAATCAAGCTACAAAAATTGACATCCATGTAGAGAACCCATAGCACTAGTGCGGCGTTATTTTTCGAAAATTAAATTAGTAATTTTTTAATATTTTTATAATTGTCTAAGTGAGAAAACCTTGAAAATGGTACGTGTTTTGTGGGTGCAGCCTTTGAAGGACTTAATGCAAAAATCATGAAATGGGGTTTTGATAGAACGTAGAGGTTAGTGTCTACTTGTGCACCATACAATTTTTGTTTGAAGTGATCAAGAATTGAAAAAGTTATAGGAGAAACCCTAACAATGTGTTTTTTGAGTTGAGGAGTGATGACAGAAGATAAATAAGAAAAAAATAGAAAAAATTATGTATTCTTGTTAAAATTTACATATTTAGAATCTGCAAAAAAAACCATATCTGTTTCTAAAATCTCATAAAAAATGGAGGTGTGCAGCACAATCAGACGAACCGTTAAACACGAGCATATTGAAAATATGGATATAATGTTGAATTTGCCATGGTTTATCATACTCCAAGGCACAGGCATGTTAATCCAAAGCAAAGTACAAAGCATACACATAGGAATAGGAATTCCACGAAAGCATGGGTGGAGGCTCAGCTTTATCATTTGGAGGGAATAAAAATTTGAATTTAAAAATACGCGCGTGCGATATAATACTACAAAACACGTGCACGTTATATAAACACAAAACGCGAGCGCGTTATATTCATACAAATCGCGTGCACGATATGTGAAACCAAAAAATAGCGCCAACATAATTTTGACATAATGCTTGGGATCATAATGCTTCTATTCTTCAAGTTGGTGTACACTCCACATATAACATAAGGTTTGTAGGTTCATTAATCTAAAATACATCAATTGGTATCACACAAATGATATAGAATGTGTGTATACTATTACTACTAGAAGTATTAGTATTAAACTAGTTACTAATTGTACACTGATTGGTGATGGAGAGAGGGATCTGGTACATAACGATGCCTAGGGATTTCCACTAGTGACCTACTACAACCTCTTCCATAGCCCTAATGACCTGCTACATTTTCCAATGTATCATGTCTCCAGTATCATGCCAATAGTGGCAACCTTAGCTCCTTCAATGGCGACATCTGATGCTCCCACAGGTGCTTTATATGATACACAAATAATAAATCCCTCTTGTAGTGAAATAATTCATCATCATCATCATCACCTTCCTCATCATCATCATCACCATCGTTGTCATCATTATCCTCATCATCATTATCATCATCCTCATCCTCATCGTCAT
>LPNX010501617.1:604252-605312 GCA_001517045.1 Pseudotsuga menziesii
GATATTGAGCATGATGATGATGATGATGATATTGAGCATGATGACTATGATGATGATGATGATGACCACGATGGAAATGAAGAATGATGATGATGATGATGATGACCACGATGATGATGATGATAATGAACAACATCATGAACACCATCAACATCAACATCATCATCATCATCATCAACATCATGAACATCATGAATGTCATCATCATCACCATCAACATCATGAACATCATCATCCTCATCATCATCATCACCATCAACATCACGAACATCATCACCATCATGCTCATCATTATCCTCATCCTCATCATCCTCATCACCTTCATAATCATCATCATCCCCACCTTCATCATCATCATCACCATCAACATCATCAACATCATCCTCATCATCATCATCATCATCCTCACCTTCATCATCATCATCACCATCAACATCATCAACATCATCCTCATCATCATCATCACCATCAACGTCATCACCATCAACATCATGGACCATGATGATGATGATGATGATGATGACCACGATGATAATGATGAATGATGATGATGATGATGACCACGATGATGATGACCGGAATGACGAACAATGATGATGATGATGATGATGATGACCATGATGACTATGATGATGATGATGACCACGATGACTATAATGATAATGATGAACAATGATGTTGATGACGATGATGATGATGATGATGACCACGATGATGATGATGATGATGATAATGATGAACAATGATGATGATGATGATGACCATGATCGTGCACCAAACCTATTTATTTCTGGTCACCAATATCGCGTGCACGTTATAGATATATAAAACGCGTGCGCGTTATGTAGAGGTAAAACGCGTGTGCGTTATGTACTGTTAAAAACACAAAACTGTCTTTATTTGACAGTATGTTAACTCTGTCCAAACATTTTCAGAATATCGCGCGAGTTTTTCGAAAGAGAACGAACCCGCCATTACAATTTTTCCATTCATACACGATCTCTATCAATTTTTGGTTATGCAGGTGCAAGATTGAGGACAGATTTCATGGTTGATCAGT
>LPNX010501617.1:611390-734275 GCA_001517045.1 Pseudotsuga menziesii
AATCAAGGAATGGGCACTCTTCCAAGCTCCTAAGGCATGGGCAGGCCATCGTCTTCGCGCTCCTGTTCGGTGAAAATGACTCTCGGTCGGGACTGTGTGTTTTTTATTTTTTTTTATAGATTTACAAAACGCGCACGCGTTATAGAGTTACAAAACGCGTACGCGTTTTGTAGTTCTATAACGCGTGCGCGTTATGGTTACCTAGCCTACATGTCTGCTAACATGTCAGGCTCGGATTTACTATTCCAAGTGCTATGGAAGAGGAGCGCGTTATTTTTCTATGTAACGTGAGCTTGTTCCTAAAAAGTTGAATTGCATCTAAAAGGTCCCTCAACTTCTTGCACACACCCATAAAATACTTGCCACCAAACTTCACTTTTGGGTTGAGACTTTTTTTATTGACTTTTGATAGTACATACTTTTTACCTCAACAGATATCCACTTAACTTTTAGTCGCTTTTACTTTTACTGTGACAAGACAGTAACTTGGGATAAACCTCGACACAACTATATTGAGTCACAATATCATATAACAAAAGTATTAAGGAAGACTTGTGTCAAGCACTTTCTCCATAAAAACTCAAACTTTTACAGGGTGAAATATTAATGGATTCTTTGTGTCTTTCACTAAATCGTAAATGTAAACAACATTTAATCAATTAATTTGGAGAAGATGTGAGGCATAAATAAAACATGCATTCAGCCATGAACTATATATATATATATATATATATATATATAGCTGCAAATACAAAATTGAAATTTACAGGAATGTTTTGCCTTTTTGAGAGCTTGGGCTCTCAACTCTTTCCAAAAACATAGAACTTGAGCTCTTGAACTCTCCATAGAATTTATATTTGCATGCTTACCCACTTCTCTCTTTTTCTTCTCACTCTTTTTCATTTTTGTTCTTCTACATTTAAAAAGATTAAAATTTGCTTCTCTTGGAAGTTATCGACTTACATTAAAGACTGTAATAACTATCTACCTAGAAACTTATCTTCAAAAAGTTAATTCGAGTGCTATATATATGAGAGACGTACAAACTGACAGAAATTCACAAGCTACAGACTCTGAAAGAGTCATCTGAAATGAAATGAGAATCTGAGTAATCAATATTTCCAACACTTCCTCTTAATTATGAACATATGTGGATCTTAAAACAAAATATTACAAAATGTTTTAGAGCTTTAAACATGCTCTGTGTGTGACAGAGTTCACTGAGTAGAACTTGTCGTTCCAAGATAACTTCACAGATATTGGAATGTATCTATTGCCAATGGTTTTGTAAAAATGTCTACAAGTTCATCTTCAGACCTGCAAAATTCTAAACAATTTTTTTTTGTAGTTTACCAAGTCTCTTATGAAATGATACCTTGTGTCGATATGCTTGGTTCTCTTGTGGAGCACATGTTTTTTTACAATGCAATGGCCAAACTGTTGTCACAAAAAATGGTTGTTGGTTCTTGTTGGTTTTGTGACAAGTCTTATAAAATTCTCTGCATTGAGACAGCTTGGCATGCAATGCTTGTAGCCGCGACATACTCTGCTTTTGCTGAAGACAGAGTTACAATAGACTGTTTCTTCAAATCCCATGACATAATGCCTATACCAAAATAAAATGTGTACCTAGATGTGCTTTTCCAGTCATTTGTGCTTCCTCCATTGTCATTGTCTATGTATCCAATGAGTTTAAAATTTTCTGAGGTTGAATACATTATGTCAAGATCCTTTGTGCCACTTACTTACCTCAGAATTCTTTTACCTTCCTGCCAATGAGAGTCTTTTGGTGACTCCATGAATTTTGAGGTTAGACTTACTCCATACATGATGTGTGTCCTTGTCACAGTTAAATGCATAAGGTTTCCAACCAGCCTTTTAAACAACGTAGGATCTACAGTTGATCTATCATCATCCTTGCTAAATTTTGAACTTGTTATTACTGGTGTTGGGGTTGTCTTGCAATTAGACATATTGAATATTTTTTAAAATGCACTTGCATACTTCAACTGTGATATAAAAATACCATCTCAGACCGCTTGACTTCAATGCCCAGAAAAAAATTCTTAAGCCCCAAATTAGTCATTTCAAATTTGTTTTCCATGACTATTCTAAAATCATTTATGCCAAAATCACGAGTAAATATTAAATCATGTAGAAAATTAACATGTTACCTTGATCATTTTAACTTTGGTGTACAGCGTCGTTCACTTTCACTTTTGTGAAATCCATTCTGGTTGAGATAGGAATCAATGCGACTGTACCAAGATCTAGGATCTTTCTTCATGTAATATCCCGATTTTGACCCCATTATATTAAAACTGTAAATGATGTAAATATCGCTAATTAAATCATGGTGAGGAGCTAAAGGCCAATGCCCCACCATGGATTTAGTGTTTTATGGTTCGGTAATTAAAGTCGATGTGTATGGTTATTGTGCTAGCCAAGCACATTATATTTTGGACATCATGTAAATATGCAAATTAATAAAAATACCCACAACTAGCTATGTCAATGCAACAAAAGAGATGGGGGCATGATTTCAAGAGGAATAGGGAGGGAAAATATTCAAACCCTTAATCCAATAGGGTAAATCCAAATGTCAATGGGAGCAACCATAAAGCTGTCAACTACCCATTTTGTCTTTTGTGCCCAGTCATTTATTTCTTCCAGAAATTGGCTAAGATAGTTAATGCCTCGGGGAATGGAAGAGTATGGTGGTCAAATTCGAATTAGGGAAAGCCATCATTTTAAATAAATGTGTTGACTTATGAGGAAAGAAATCCCCAAGAAATGCATTCCCATCCCATTATTCATCCACGTCCTACATTTCCTCACGCAGTTGAAGCTACATGTGTGTTTCCATTCACGTTTTTAGCAGTTTTTTCATTTTCTACATGGCTGGGAATTTGTTTTTGGTGTTGCACAACGAAGTGGAGAGGAGAATCACGATTTTGGGTGTTTGCTGAGGCCGTTTTGCTCCTGTAATGCCCATAAACAGTTTCCAAATCCGTATTGCTCACCCAGGGTTGTTTTTCCCCATTTACCATTTTTTATTTTGGTTCCCAGGACGTTTTGTCCATACCCAGCACTCGTGTTTTGTTGTTCTATAAATCCTTGCTTTGGTATGAACCGTTAGGAGTGGAAGAGGCTAGAATTGGCTTGATAAACCTAGTGAAGAGAGGAAACTCACAGATAGATCAAGAGGGGATGGCTATTCTTCTATGCACACCCTGAAGAGAACTAGAAGGAAAGGTATGGCATGAGGGACTGTGTAGCAGTGAAGGGGATACTTCCTTGTGTTGTGTGTGTAGGTATTGTGGAGGCCAAGTAATATATTGTACATGTATCCATAGCTCTGTGTTTGATATCACTAGCTTAGCAATTCTCCTTTCCACTTCCTTAGCAGCCTGATAAACTCAACTGTGCTTGGCTTGGATGAGTTTTGATATGTATTTGGCTATGTGTGATCCTGTTGTTCCCTAGTTCATTGTGGAAATTATGCCCATATCGGGGGTGGTAGTGGTGCTGAGAGATTGATGAGCACACTGGCCTATGGTTGGGTGGAACGTTGCTGCGACATAGCTAGTTGTGGGACACCTTCTTTTTAAGATAAATATTTCTTGTGTATTTAAGTTCTGCAACTGCATTTGTTTTAAATTATCATGAACATGTTGAATTCTTGAATGTGTTGAATGTATTTTTCTTCCGCTGTATTTTAATGAGTTATACATCTGCATATATATTTTATTTCAATACATTTTAGTATTATGTTCATGGGGCTAGATTGTTCGGTTTGATAGACAACAACAGTGTAGTCACGTCCTCTCTCTCGGTGAGTAGAGGGGAGGGGATGTGACACCTCAAACCATAGAGTTCTATTTTCAACATGTACACTTTGTGCTCTTATCTTGGACCTTCATAGCCTTGTGGTTGTTCCTCATATACTTCCTCCTCCAGATAGCCATTCAAGAATGTCGAATTAACGTCCATTTATGCCATTTTTTTTGTACAACAATGGCCAAAGTTGTTTTGACTATATCCATGTGTGCGACTGGTACGAAATTTTCATTGAAGTCTATGCCGGGTTGTTGTGCGAACTCTCTTGTGACCATTTTTTCCTTGTGCTTCTACACATTCCCATCAACATCTTGCTTGGTTTTATAAATCCATTTAACACTAATTATATCCTTATCTTTTGGTACATCTACCAGCTCCCATGTTTGATTCTTCTCAATGCATTCTATTTCTTTATCCATGGCTTGTGCCCATGCTTCTTCTTTGACAACTTCCTCAAATGTTAGCAAATTATCTAGTTGAGAAAATAATGCAAAGAGAGAGAATGAATTTGGTTTACCAGCTTCATATATTTCACGCAAAATTCTTGTCTTCACTGGGTCTGTCGATGTCAACCTTGATGAACTGCTTGATGGATTATGTTGTCCTCTTGGTGTGCTTGTCGATGTAGCTGGAGTTGCGACTTGTGTCGTTTTTCCTTGTGTTGAACCATGCCGCGATTTCATGGGGGTCGATGATGGTGTGACATGTTTATTTACATGTGGTCACTTGAACCACTTCCTTCGCCATGTCATCATGCTCGACATTCGACACAATATTGACATTATTCTCGATGGTTCCATCCCATGATTCATTCTCGACAAATTGAACATTGCGAATGACGATTACTTTCCTTGTGACATGATCATACAACTTGTATGCTTTTGTGGCTTTAGAGTAACCAACAAAAATACATTTTTGTCCCTTCTTGTCTCATTTCTTTCTCAGCTCATTTGGAACATGAACATACCGGACACAACCAAAAAAATTTAGAAACATTGTGATTCATAATTTTCCATGCTTCTTCAGAAACTTGGTTCTTCATGCTCTTTGTCGAACACCAGTTCATACTATATAGAATTTGTGACTCCTTCAGCCCGATATTCATTTGGAAAATGCTTGGTTTCCTTCATGCTACACACCATCTCCATAATGGTTCTATTCTTTCTCTATGTGGCATTGTTCTATTGAAGTGTATACCGTGTAGTGAATTGCTTGTGTGTGCCATGAGATTTGCAAAAATTTAGGAATTCATTCGAGACATATTCACTGCATTTTTCCGTCCTTAGTATTTTGATGGTGTATCCACTTTGGTTCTCCACAAGTTCCTTCAAATGTTAAAAACAACTAAATGAATTAGATTTATGTTTAGAAAATATACCTATGTTTTTCTTGTGAAGTCATCAATAAAAGTAAGAAAATAATTGCAGCCACCGACGAATGATATCTTCATTGGGACACAAATATCAGAGTGCACAATATCAAGTGGTGTGCATGCTGTGTGTGACTTTTCGACCGGAAAAGTATCTCTATGTTGCTTGCCAAAAATGCAATATTCAAAAACTCTTTTTGGTTTGTCGATTAATGGAAATCCTTTCACCATATTATTTGTGTGCAATAGCTTCATCCCACCAAAATTCAGATGTCCAAATCTGAAATACCACAACAAGGATTCATCCTAAACTTTTGTTTGAAATGCTGCTTGAAAAACAACGCTGTATTTTTATTTATTGTCGTAATTCTTGTATGCTTCTTTTCTTTCTTCCCTAAATGGAGCTCCTGTATTCATCTTTCGTTTCATGTCTGGAATTATTATCAAAGGAAATAAGTGATTGTTTGTCATTGGCACTTTTACTATCAGTTGGTTTCTTGGACACTTGTCTTTAATCACGCAGTGATTGTCCTCCATGTAGACTCTATAACATTTTTTGTATCAGTTGTCTAATGCTCAACAATTTATGTTTCATACCTTCGACATGATAAACATCAAGCGTAATCTTTCTCTCCCCTTGTTTAGTTAGAATACCAACAATACCTTTGCCCAAAACAGTGGCTTGGACATTACTTCCAAGCATGACATCAGTTTGAACTGATTTATCTAGACTGGAAAACAAATTTAAATTACCATCCATATGATTGTCCCATCTTGAATCTAAATACCATATGTCACATGGACTTTTGTGGACGTCATTGCACTCAATCGGGGATACACATGCGAACAACATTGTGCTCGACGAAGTGTTGGTGTTTCTCAACTGGTTTTGGTTTTTCCTTATTTGGTCGTATTACTTCTTCCTACATTCATATGCATAATGACCAAATTTCTTGCAATAATGAAATTGAATTTTTGACTTATCAAACATGTGACCACTTGGTTGACTGGGATTTTGATTATGTCCTCTACCAGCGATATTTTTGGGACTGATGTTCCATCCTCCTCTCAAAAAAATTATTCTTCTGACACTATAATTATATCTCCCTCTGCCTCTTACACGACTTGCGGATGACTATGTTGTAAATGCACCTTCCAATGATGTATTTGATCTATTGATTCTATGTTCATGCTTGACGAGTGAGGCTTGCAACTCATCAATTGTAAACTGTGACATGTCTTTGTTTTCTTCCAAGGTCACGACTAAGGATTCAAACTTTTGGGGAAGACTTTTAAGAAAATTTTCAACAACCATTCTGTCTTCTATATTTTTTCCATGATATTTCAGTTGATTTATCATACCAACAAGTCTAGTGTAGAATGAGTCTATTGACTCTGTATATTTCATTGACAGAGATTCAAAATATCTTCTAAGAATCTGGAACTTGGAAGTCTTTACCATGTCCAAGCCTTGAGAGGTCATTTCCAATGTATCACATGCATGCTTAGAGGTATTTTCTATTTATACTCTTGGGAGTACGCTTTCATGCATGGCTTGATGTATGTAGAACATATCATTTCCGTCTTTCTTCCTTTGTTCCCTGAGATCATCTTTCCCAGCTTGTGTGAGAATACTATATGTTTCCTTATGTGTTGGTTTTGTATAACCATTTTGGACTATCTCCCATACATCTTGACCTCTGAACAAAGCCTTCATTGTTAGAAACCAATACTCATAATTCTTTCCTGAGAAAATTGAAGTTTGTAAACTTGACATGTGTGTATGAGAAGTGGAAGCCATTTTTAATTTAATTTTCTTTAGAAAATTACTTTTTCTCTTTTTAAGACAGGGTTTCTTTCCTAAACTTTTTGATACCAGGGATGACAACTACAAAGGTTAACTTTTCTTTTATTTTTACTTTTAACTTTTGGAGGTGCCATACACTACCTTGGGAACCCCTCCTTTTACTTCAAAGGAAATACTTGAGACAAAATACTTGCGAACACACTTTTTACCTCGACAGACATCCACTTGATTTAATTTACCTAGACAGACATCTTCTTGAACTAGACCGGATTTTACCCTAACAAAATTTACCCTCGACACACTTTTGGTTGCTGCCAACTCCTAGTTCAACACGACTACTCCAACTTTATAGTGAGATATTTCTTAGACTAAAGACTTATAATATGAAAATCACTTTTCACCGACCTTAACTTGTGATAAACCTCCACACAACTATATTTAGCATAGTCACAATATCATATAACCAAAGTATTAAGAAAGACTTGTTACACAATGAAATATTTATAGATTCTTTGTATCTTTCACTAAACTATAAATGTAAACAATGATAGAGATGAAATCGTTATATTTAAAAAACATAAAAAAATGAATTCCTTTATTCCACGTAAAAACCTTTATTATTTTTATAAAATCCATTCTCTCTCCTCCGCTAATAAGAAAGTTATTCTCAATGTTTTTTCTCACGAAGGCTAGATGACATTAAAAAAAATTGAACAAAAAGACTCTTGGTTTTTGCACGCTCGACATGAACAAAGAACATGCAGAAGTTAAGGTTTACATCTGACCTATTTGTTCTTTTGGTTGTTTGAAAGTCAAATCCATTGAGGATGTAAGTGCATTGATAGCATTTAGTATTTTAACACTGATTTTTTTATAATATGGTCACGGAGAAACGAAATTGAATTTTTAGTGTTAAAATTGTAATTTGAATTATAAAAATGAATTCTTGACTTTGAGTATAGAATCTCAATAACCTAGAACTGTTATTTAAACTTTGTATTTTCCATTTAATTTTGATTCAAAAAGTTGTGAAATAATTGATGCAAATTAAAACTGTTCGTAAAAATATTCACAATTTACTCAAGTCCAAAATATATTTGAAAGCCTAATACCATATACGTGGCGGTGTTTTATGCAATAATTGATGTTCATACTATGTTACATAAAGCCCATCTCCAACAAATGTTCACTTGTGAATGTATTTTCACCTATACAAGTGGAATAAGGGGAAGATCTCAAATCGAACTCAATAGCGGTTTACAATAGATAAATTCAATAGTGGTTTAGTGGTTCACAGTGGATAAATGTGGTACGGTTAAATGTGATAATAAGAAGGAAAATATCTCAAATATAACTTCTTACATATATATCACTTAACTCTATCAGATATACAAGAAAATTTCTTTCAAACATAACGTTTAACAATGTAGGTTTCGTAAAAGAGCAGTCTTATACGCTCATTTCTCTGTTGAAATTCAACAGAAATTGCTCCAAAATTTGGATTCTGACCACTCTGTAAAAAGCGATAATCCTGATCAGTTCAGATCATTGTTTGTGGACTGTAATTTGTTTATTCTTGAATATGAGAAAAACTTTGAAAGCTGGTTTGTTGGCACTGCGACCGTTTCACAAAATATATTTTAATTTGTTAGTTGATACTGATGTAGGAATTGAATTTCATTGAGATATTTTTAGGTGTTAGATATACTTTAATTTATCACCAAATATTGCTCTATGATGTTATTGAAAGTACATGAAGGACGAAACGTTATAAGAATTAGTAGGTGAAAAGTGAATAATAGATTTGTTTTTTAATAAAATTGTAGTTTTTTATTATATCTTGTATATAGGTATGGTATAGTTAAACATTGATTTTAATTAATTTATATATTTTTCAAAAGTTTTAAATAAGTTTTATAAAATTCATAAATTAAATTAATAATTTAAAAATAAAATTATATTTTTTTATTTTTTAAAATTTATTTTTTTATTTTATGATTAGTTCATTTTAATGATTTGACTCATTTTTTTTAATGTGTAAATGAAATTGTTAGATAAAAAAAATATTTTAAAATATAAAAAATTAAAGATGTCTTGTTTATTAAAATAATTATAATGACTAATTTTAATAGATGTGACAAGCACATCACAATGATTGATTATAGCTATATCACTTTATACAACTTTATTTAAATATATTAAACTTTTTTTAATATATATGTAAACATCAATATATTATAATATTTTTCTATAAAATTTTCGGAACAAAATTTAATAATGTCAAGTCTATTGTTTATTAAATTGCTCATAATGATTAATCTTGATAGATGTAACAATAACATCACAATGATTGACTATAACTATATCAATATATAGAACTTTTATTTAGATATAATATTTTTTTAAATATATATAAAAACTTTAACATATAATAATGTTTTTTAATATAAATTTATTCAATAAAATTTTTAAACAAAAATTTCTAAATATTTATTTTGGTATTTAATAACTTTTTTTTCCACATTTTACAAACTAACATATTAATGAAACTAAAGATTGACTTTAAAAAAAAAAAAATTTAAAACAATATTTATCGATTTATTCAAATAAATATGATGATTAATATTTTAATTAGTTGACATTTTACTAGAGATTTATCAAAGTTTAATCATCTATTTAACCTTTTATTGTTAATAGAAAAAATTATATTTTATTTGGGTAAAATTTTGTTATTAAAGAAATGCAAATTTGATAAAATTTCTATAATTTTTTACACAATTAATATCTTCAACATTAAGTATTTAATACAATTTTGATTTTTCTAAATGACAGACATTTTCTTACACTTCTTATTTATTATCCAATTATTTGTTGTCAAACTTTAACTTTAACTTTGGCATATATAGAACTATTAAATCAAAACATTTCTAAATTATGAGATTAAATTTGGGCTATAGATAACTATTAAATCAAAAACATTTTTTTAATTATTAAATTAAACCTAGGTATGTAAAACTATTAAATTAAAACATTTTTAAATTATTAAATTAAACCATTTCTTAAGGCAGGTATAAGCAGTTTTGCTGTTAATTTCACTAGTTTATATAGAGAAAAGAGGTTACATATTATATATGATAAAATATCCAAAATGTAGATATCAACACATATTTAATATACAAGGAAATATAACACTTAAGAAAGAGTATCAAATACTAGCTATGAAGACACATAATACTTGCTTTGTCCATTAGAGTATATGCACTCTTATACTTTCTTTGTCAATCAGAGTATATGCACTGGTAAAACTTTGATGTAGAAGGTTAGTAACCATTGCATCAACCAATTGATATGGATGATTCATAAAATGAGAGTAGATTTATTACCTTTCGCTTAGAGAAATCCAACATTGGCTCCTATTTAGATTTCTCCACAATATATACAAAGTAGGCATAGTAGGGCTCGATGCTATTGATGTTGAGGATTTGTTTCTAAATGCATCCTTGAAGGAATTAGGCTTTGAGGATGAAGTTATTTTAGTTCCTTGTGCTTCTCCACATAATCATAAAACCAAAGTGATTGTTGTGTATTTTTTTCGTTGCATATGTTGTAGTAGGACAACATAGAAAAGTCATCTAGTTGTTCACTCTAAAATAGAAGTCATTATTGGTCCATAAGGATCCCTTACATGAGCTCCAGTTTGTGCTTTATAACAATCACATAATCAATGAAATTCACCCACAAATATAAGGTTTTCTATATTAGAGTCTTTACCATAATCTAAAATCTTTATTTGATACAAGAATGCTCTTCGATTAATGGTACCCCAACACATTGTTGATACCATGCATTGCATTAAAAAAAAATTGTGCAAGTATTTTGTCAAACACTTTTCATTCACTCATTTCATGAAAAACTTAGTGTGTAACCTTTGCTACCGTGGCATTTTGGGTGCTAAGAAAAAACGATTAATAATTGTAGGGAGTTATGTAATATTAATAGATAGATAGACTTTGTTGCTAGAAATCATTATGTTAAATGTATAGCATTATTCTCCAAGTCAATCTTATGTAGCCAATATTGGGCCTCATGTGTTGAGGTAGAGATATTGAGTCAGACTCAGTAACATGGAGTAAATTAATTAGGGTGAACCTAAGGATGACTAAATTCTTGTGAGTAATATCAAGGCCAGAAACTTGTGAGTAATATCAAGTCCTATATCCTCATATGATTGTGGTGGTGATGTTGTAAGGTCTTGTGAGTATTATCAAGGTTGCATACTTGTGGGTAATATTAAGTCACGACTCTCATAGAAGGTACCCTATGAGGTGGGCCTCCAGTTACAAAAGTGGACTTATGAGTAATATTAAGTCATGATTCCCATGTGGTCACTTAGTGATAGTGGGTACCCATGGGGTGGACCTACAATTATAGAGGTAGATGTTTTGCATGTTGAAGCATCAAATGTTATGTGATATATTACTAATCAAGGTAATTCAAGATGGATAAAGCTATTGAGTCTCCTATAGATATTGATCATCTCTAGAGTGAATTACTTTAGCATATGATTATATGGTTTGAGAGTAATATAATATGATCATAGCATGTGACAATTCGTTTGAGTATAATATGATATGATGGGCGATTAATGTTAAAACATAGACGATGTAGTAAAAATAAAGAGATAAAGAGAAAGAGAATTTGAATTGTCAATGACTAAGTGAACTCGAGTCATAAAGCTTCAATTGTAAAGCTTTAGTTAAATATGGATGCCTCAAGGGTTAAATCGTGAATATGGGTGTCTATTCTGTGAAAAAAAATTTCGAATTCATATTTCGTAATATTTCGACCGAACTAATTTATGTTTTTGGCCGAAAACATAGAACTAACTTTCGGCCGAAAAAATAGTTCGACCGAAAGTTACTTTTAACAGATACCGTTAACTTTAAAGTTAGAAAGAACTAACTTTATAACTTTCTAATTTTAAAATTAACGATATCCGGTAACTTTCGGCCAAAAACCTGTAAATTTTCATAAATGGAATTCCATTTCATTTTTTACTCTTCTTTCAATTTCGGATAGATCAGATCATATGAAATACTTACAATTTCTCTTCACAAATAATACCATTAGTTGCATAATTCAATATACTTTCTATAGATGCTATTTTTTTTTAAATTTGGTGTGATCCACTAATTTTATTTATTATATTTCTTAGAAGGTGTGTGGATTGCTTCAAAATTTAATAGAATTCATTGAAATGAAAAATCAATAACTTCTTAAAGACACGATAAAAAAATTTGGAAAAATCACGGTGCCCAACATTGATGTGTTGTCTTCAAAAGGGTACTTTTAGTTTTTTTTTTGAATTGTAAATTAGGGAAGATGATGTGCCAAACTAAACATGTCTGTTTTATGGTAGTTTTTCAGATTGGTCCACTTCAAAAAATTCTAATAATTATTGCATGCGGTTGTTGGATACAAACTTATAGACAAACTTTAGTACAATCTGTCTAGATCATCATAACATTTTTTTTTTAATAAACAATAGTTGAATAATGAATAAACCGGTGTCAAAAAACATGACGATTTATCATAATTTCATTAATTAATAACATACTATCAAACAATTGCAAAAATTACATATCAAATGTCAATAAAAAAAATCTAAAAAATAACCGATAGAAAGCTAACACAATTCTCTACAACTTTTGTTTTTACTACAAAATGAAATTCTAAATACAAATCTAATTTTTCTTTGCTCGAAGTTGACAAACTTGGAAAAACAACATTGCTTTTCTCATAACCCCCCCCCCCCAAAATAGACACCTAGATTCATGATTTCACCCTCAATCAGTGCTTCAGCTAAAGCATTAGTTGAAATATTAATGTATGCAATCAGTTAAGTAAATGAGATCTCATTGTTAATCAATCAGCATGATCCAGTTAATAATAGTTAATAAGTGTCAGAGACATATGGAATAGTTAACTAAAGAGTTTACACTTTAGTTAAATTAAAAGACGTCACTTAAGTTAATTCAAAGATGGAACTTTAGTTATAAAAGTGTTTGCATGTCGACACTTAAGTTAAAACACTATGACACTTAAGTTAGCATCCTAACTAAGTGGTCCTACATTCAGTTAGACATTGAGTTCACTTCGATGTCAGTTAAGTATCAGTTAAATGTCCACGATGGAAGGTATGGAACATATGTTGTGCATTATGATGAATCCAATGAACTAACTTGGAAGCTATGAAGGTAATGCACATTTTTGGTGGGTGTGTGCAGTAAAGGCATGAAACCATTCGCTATTCCATGCATGGAAGTGGTTTTTTCTTGTTATTAATGTGTTGGGAAAATGAAAAGTTCATTAGAGTTGATACATTTTCTCTTTATTCTCTATTGCTTCGTGTTCTCTCTTATCGAGCAATTTGCTATTTTATAAAATCCATTCTTTGCAATCTATCTATTATACTCTAAAGAATTGATGGTTTTTTCATCCCCATTATTTTGAGGGTTTTCCCAGGGTACACCTTGTGTTGTGGATGAATGATTTGTGTGATTGAATGTTTTGTTGATTCTATTGTTTAGTATCCCTACAATTAAATTTTTAAAGTTCAAATGCCTTCATATTTTCTCAAACATCAAAATGGTACCAGAGCTCGAGACGTGAAGGATTAGAGTTTGTGCAATAAACTAGAAGCCTATTTATATCTTGAGGAGTTGAGTAAAGTTTTGAAGAGCCATGGGATTGATCTCCATTCGATTGGACGACCGTCTTGAGGGAAATTCCAACTTTAACACTTGGAAGGAAAGGGTATTGAACATTCTTGAGGAACATGACTTGGATACCCACGTATCCACTATGGTAGACGAGCCTACAACTAATGCAGGGAAAGTCAACTTCAAGAATCAAGAAAAGGGAAAACAAATCATCTATGATTTGGTTAAGGACAATTTGATCTTTGTGATCATTTCATTGAAGACCACAAATGAATGTTTTGATACATTGACAAACTTATATGAGAAGAAGGATTTGATTCAAAAGAGGGCTTTGAAGAATAAACTATGGAACCTAAAGATGGAGAAGGAAAATAATGTGGCATCATTATTCACCAATATCTCTTAGGTAAAATATCAACTTGCTAGTATTGGAGTAGTGACAAATGAATATGGTTTTCTTCAAACCATTATTGATGGTCTCCCATTTGCATGGGAGATATTCTTGGTTGTGGTAAACGGTCAAGAAGAGAAACCTAACTTCAATAGATTGTGGCATGACTACCTCTAAGAAGAGGGATGCATCCAAAGAAAGTCAATGTGTACCAAGGAAGGAAATCTTTCCCTCACAGAAAGAATTAAGAAAGGGAGGAAACCATTCGCTCCAAAGAATTTCTTACATTTGAAGAAGAAGGAGTTCAATAAATACTTTGACAAGGCGAAGGTTTGATGCTATAATTGTCAAAAGAAAGGTCATTATGCAAGGGAGTACAAAGCAAAGAAAAAGGGAGAAGATCAGTTTCATGCTTCCAAAGCTATAGAAGATGAATCGACTAGGAAGAAATCATCCAAGGAAAAGGATGATGACTATTAGAATGATTATTTTTGTTAGTGTAAAAGAGCATTCGCTCCAATTTGCATGGGACCCTAATTCCCCATGTAGAGATTCAATACCTATTGCATGAGATTAAATTTGCAGAGTTAAAGTTGTAGTTAATAAAGAATATTGAGATCTAGGGACTTTGGTAATCTTCACAAGGATGAAGAGATTAAGAGGGAGCCCACACAAATCAATAAAACATAAGTTTTTGTAGTTTGATTGTCATATGATTTTATAAATCAGATCTAAAGGGTTTTGAATGTATTTCATTATAGTTATTTAGAGATCTATATTCCTAGTATTAGGAAGTATGTTATAAGGATAACATGATTAAGCATATTCTATAATCGTTTATTGGCAAATAGTAAAAACTCATGAAAATACATGTTATGTTTAAATAAAGAAGAATATAGGGCTGCATAACATTACACAAGATATGAATGGGGTTATGTTGAAACATTAATTAATATGTGTACATAATTGTGTGAACTATTTCCAGTATATTGGAAGTATTCATATGATTGAATTTTATGATTACGTAATGTTGTTAATCATTAAAACATTTTTTTCTTGTATGGAAAAACCATATTCCCTAACCTACAAGTAGAAGAATGACATGTATTGAATGTAGAGTCATTTCGATGGATGATCTTGAAAGAGAGCAGGATGCTCTGAAGCGGGAAGCTTTTGGGAGCATATCAAGAGGTTCTATATATATATATATATATATATATCCACATAGAATCCATAATACTATTCTGAAAGATGAGAAATAATCTTGAAGATAGCTAAGTTATCTTATTTACATCTATATTTCAGAATAGCTTCAATATGTTTCAAACATAGTTAAATGACCCACATTATAATTATCCCTTCTAGATGTTGAGAGGGAGAAGATAGATTCACTAGCTATTGAATAACTAATGAAATCGGTTGATGTACCTCCTGTTAAGAGAAGGCCTACATGGTGCTCATATTAAGAATGAAGCATATGATAGTATTCAATAATCTTATCATAATTCTTGGGATTAGAGGTGTGGCAGTCACCGGATAAAATTTTCCTTAGTTAAGGAAAATACTTTGTAGAGTTCCTAAAGAGATTTAGGACAATGGATTGTAATTTCATGCCACGCGTATGATGATGAATCTAAAGATGATACTTATTCATATTTGGAGGATCTCAAAGTAAGTTGAGAAGGACCTGATTAGCACTAGGATGGATATATGCTTTGCAGTCAGTACATAGACATGTACAACAAAGCATGTGTTGAGGTACCTACTTGGTATGAGTGAATGTGGACTCAGATATGTCTTAGACACAGAAATAAAGTTTCAAGGATATATGGAATATGACTAGTGTAGTTATTGAGAACTATCACATCAGAGATGTTTCTCTAAATATAGAATATTGTAAAGTAGTAAAGTTTCAAGAGGTTCTTTGTTAGTTATATCTGAGACATGGTGTAGAAAGGAGCAATACAGATCCAGTACACATCCATAAATTGACAAAATTTCCATCATACTTACTAATCCTCTATCCAAAGAACAATTGATTTCTTCTGGGACATGCTTTGTGTAATACTAAAAAAATATTCTAGTTGAAGGGGTGAAAACATGAAGTTGGGAAACACTTTTTCTTTCTTTTTGACAAAACAAACTACAAAATTTTATGTTTTTCAACTTCAACCCCTTCAAACTAATATCTACCTTAGGAATTTCACCCTTAAGTAAACACACAAGTTTTAGAGAATTGAATTAGCTACATACTCATATTTTTTCCAAAACAAAATGATCGACATATAATGGGGCAAATTTGACGTCCACCAACGACATATACTTTAAAACTTTAAGTATGAATAATGAGTGACATTTGTGCACCACATTTTTCTTAGAGATAGTTATTCATTTTAGGGTAACGAAATTTATATTCATAATCTACATAGATTGAACTTGTGCATGGACTATATTTTCATATTTTTCGTACTTGAGAACTATTTTTTATTGATTTATCGAAACAACAAAAGTTTAGAAAATGGTGCATTATCGACCCATGTTGGTGAGCTTCAATTTTCTTTTTAGTGTGACGCTTATTGGAAAAACTAAAAAAAACCCTTTTGAAGAGGACAAGGCAATTATGATCTCTATGAAGATTTCAAATTTGCTGGTGTTGTCTTTGATATGATATTGAATTTTCATTTTGGGTGATTTTCAGAGTAATAAAATTATTAAGGGATAAGGTTTATAAAAAATATTAATAAATAGAAATTCAAATTGAAATGAAACAATTCTTATATAATTGGAAACTAGATTTAGAGATGAATCCATTGCTACCAAGTCTGACAAATAATATTTAAAATTTGCAGGGGTTTCGGATTTCTCAAGTTGTAGGTTCCAGAAAGATGCCAGATATTTTTGCAAGTTTTGTTGACCATGAACTCTTGGCCGAAAAATATATTCCAAACTCTCGATCGAGAGTTTAGTTTAAACTCTCGTCCGAGATTTTTTAAAAATACAGCGCGGTGATTGGTTCAAACTCTCGGCCTAGAGTTTTATTAAACTCTCAGCCGAGAGTTTCAACTCTCACAAACTCTCAGCCTAGAGGATTTTAAACTCTCGGCCTAGAGTTTGAGGTTGACTTTTTTTCGCATGTTCATCCGCGCGTCCTCTTTTTTTTAACTCTGTTTTCATAAAACGGTTTCTCAGGTCCGCGTTTTCACCCGAAGAGGGAGTGTTTATGTTTATCCACTGGCAGCAACAAATAAATTCCCCACCAATTAGTCTTAGGGGATATGACTTAGAAATTTCTCCCCGCCTATAATTCATGAAGTGATACATGGCTCAGACTTCGGTTATCCATATAGTGATATATGGCTTAGTATAAATATGTAGTGGTAGATGGCCCTGTTAATCCATGCAACAGATAGGCCACTATTTTGCACATAGCTATGATAAGTCATGGTACATATCTCAAGAAAAAAGGGGTTGTAATATATCTTGTGGAGAGAATCAACATGAGCATAGACATATTCAATGTTTTAGAGACTATCATATGCTTGAGAAGAGTTATAGTTAGGATTGTTGGGGAGAACTTGAACCTCTTGGAGAGGTTCGATAGCCACATAGTTGGATAGTGGGGTACTATGGTATAATAAAAAGAATATGAAACCACTGTGAAAGTGGTCAAGCCTTGAAGAACATCATAGAGAATGGAAATATCACAGAGAAGTTCTCTAGATAGTAGAAGATTCTAGAAGTCAACAAATGTTGAAGATTGAAATGAAAGATGAGACTTTCCTTCTGCTAGAATATTACAAATTTAATATGTTGTAAATTTTTGTATATGATGGATTTAAAATCAATGGTTTCTATTTTAGGGAAACTATTATATGTTATGTTATCCAACTATTGTTTTAGCTTGAGATAATCTATGTATGGTACAACTAGGAATACAGAAGCAAAGAGTGTTTTTGTAGATAAGTACTACCTACTAAGAGGTATTGTAGCTTGGGAAGTTGCTTGTTGGGTTAAAATATTGAGTTTATAGATTTATGAGAACCTTTTTTTTTTCGATAAAATACATTGAGATGAAGTTTCACTTCATCGAAGACATGGTTCAGTAAGGGAAGACTTCCATACATTGATATTGAAGAGTATATTGCAAGAATGTAGATGCGTTAAGAAAGCCTTTGTTTGTGACGAAGTATGGGTACTTCTAAGACAAGTTTGGTGCTATCTCTATAGTTGTTTTTCATTTTTATCTTAGAATTTTATTTTATTTTTCTTAGTGTTTCCATTTGGGGTCATAATCCTAGTTTTACCCTACCTTTTACTATGGAAACTTATCCTAGTTTTACCCTAGTTTTCTTTTATGATTTTTTCCTATGTTTTCTTTTAAACCATAATAAGGCTCAAGTCATTTATCTTTCAAAGGTTATTGGTTTGTATTAAAGAAAGGGATATTATGAAATTAATCATAACCTTGGTTATAAACTGGAAGCATATATAAAAATGAAAACATTGCAGTGCTTCCAGTTTGACTTGTTTTACGATATGAGATTAAACCTTTTGTTAGTGTAATGATGGAGTGAAGGCACATGGAAAGGGTTGTACACAAGTGGCAATGGTTTCATTTAGACATATGCTAAACCCCACATTTCATCATAATGATAGTTTGTTCATGTAGTACTGTTTCCATGCACATAGGGTTTGTGAATTGAAGCCCATATTCAATGTTAATGCATGTTTTGGAATAGGGTTTTGTTTTGTACGCAGGAGTGTATTCTAGGTTTACAAAGGATGACTAAAAACAAGAGACCTGGAGGATTTTTGTGCAGAATAGAACCTGATAATTTACAGTGGGTTCATGAATTCCCTAGATCGATGAACATGATGCGGGATGCTAGTTGGTTTCCATTTTGTGAAAGATTGCAGGGTCATAATGAACAGGTAACTAGGGAATTCATAAAAAATTACAATGATGAAGTTGTTTGGTTTGAGGATTTACAGATAATGGTGAATGAAGAGATTATAGCAGAAGCTATTGGTGTACCTTATGAGGGAGAAAAGTTCAAACAACAATTGTTTGAGGCCGATTATAGCAAATTTCTTTTGCCAGGGTTCAAAAAACTGGATTGTAAGAATGGCATACATGTTACTAAGCTGAAGCCTTTGTGGAAAACACCATTGGAGATGATACAAAATTATGTGGTCTGTGAAGGCCGTTATGACAGGGTTTTGAGGTGTCATCTACATTTTCTGATCCATCTCAGTGGAGATAAGAAATTGAACCTGCCCTATTATCTGTTGAAGAGTATGCAGAAAATGATTTCAAGGGTTCGCAGTCATCAGGAACATACAATGTGTTCCATTTTTCATTAAGGGTTAATCAAGTTATTAATTGTTTTTCGTTTGAGTAAAAAGGGGAAAACGTGGGAGGAGTTTCTCTTTGAATCTGGATTTGATGCAAAGAAGCAAAAGGGAGAAAAGAAAGGAAGTAAAGATGATGCAGCAGACAATCAAACATAGCAAGAGGAAACCCTAGATGTAGAGTATAATGGGTTAGAAGATAAATGGTCACAGGTAAACGGTGAATTGTCAGAAGCATGTGCTGTTAAGAATGATGATAAAGGGATAGAATCAAAAGACATTACAAGGGTTAAGCCAGTCGAAAATTTGAAGGGTAAAGTTGTGGATTCGAGTGCAAAACCTAGAACTCGATTAAGAAGAAAGCTTGAAATTGGAATAAGCCCAAATCTTACAGAAGACAACGAAGAAGAATCAATGAGCAAAGATAAGGTTCAGCCAATAAATGAAGAGCAGGTTTCAGAAGGTGAAAAGTTCATAGAATTGTAAGGGATGGATGAACATATTCCTGAACTATTTTGCACAAATAAGCAATATTATGTTGAAAAGGAAATTGATTCAAGTTTAAATTCTGTACATAAAGAAGAAATCATGGTGGATACAGATGAAGCAGATGTTATTCTAGAATTGGTACAGATGAGGAAATTCATGGTGTCTTATAAAGAAAAAAATAAGTATTTGTAGGATTTGAATGAAAATTTGATGCTTGCAAATAAAAGATTGTGAGAGGATTTAGAAGAGAAAGAGGCTAATTATCAGAAGTTGGTTAATATTTCTAAGGACATGCTAAAGAAGAAAAGGGAATTACAGGAGTAGTATAAGAAAGTTTTGGATCAAAATAGAGAATTACAGAACAAGGAGTTAAACAAGGATGTTGAATACTCCAGGTTACAAAAGAGGTCTTAGGTTCTTCATGATATGACTTTGTTAGTTGAATTTTCTAAGAGCATTTGATGAAAGATCAAGATTAGTGTCGAGCCAGTAGAATCGACATATAGTAGATAAGGTTGTTATGTTTAGTCTGCATGGTAGTTTAAGTTTTAATTTAACTTTTGAGCTAAGTCCCACTTTAAATAGATTTACTATTTTTAGTTATTCGAGATCCATAATGTGAGGATCTAGAAACCTTTTTCATTTTTGAAATTACTTGTATATATTTGAGAACTATGACAGAAGAAAGGGTTGGAATCATAGATGGGAATCAATTCTTTATTATGAAATGTAAGACATATACTCTTTTGCATCTTTAATACAGAACATTACTTTGAAATGATTATGACCATGAGCATGTTTTGCCTTTATTTATGAATTGAATTTTATTATGGTTTTATCCTATGTATGGTCTTGTTAATCCATTACAAGATTCTTTTGATGAAGTGCAGTTATCTTTAAGTGCTCAATTGTAAAACCAGATTCATTTATTTGTAAATTCATGCTCGTAATATCTTCTGTTGTTGAACTTTGTATTTTATTGTATGTCGTGTAGTTCTATGATTATTATCTTATTTGATTTCCCAACACCTTTTATTACATGTCGTCCTTGTCTAAATTTGATTTTATCAGTTTGATTTATCTTAAATATTTCTTTGAGCTTGAACTTCAGTAGTCTAGGTTCAACTTTAGGGATAACATCTTCTGGCGCCGTTGCTTGGGAATGGAGAAATGAAAGTACATCTTCCTTGGGTATTCAACATATTTATATATTTGATTTTGGAGGGTGAACAAGATCAGTAAGACTTGTTATAGACTACATCAGTCACCTACATCAATTACCAACAGAAAGTTATAGTGGCTTAAAAAAGGATAGGAACTCGAGGAAATCCCTCATCACCTTTAAATCCAGGAGTCTCGGACCCTGAACAAATATTAAAAGAAGTTAGGCAAAGATTAAGTTCTACCTCATTAGAAAAATTTAAACATCCTTCAGCCTTTGAGATTCTTGAATATTCATTTTTTCCTATTCCTTCTTTTGATCTGCATTTTGGGAAAGGAAAAGAAGAATTACATTTTTTATTTACCCCTTCTCAAATAGACAACTTCCAAGTTTTCACAAATCCTTTGTTATCTGAGGAAGTTAAACTTGAAGCATTACAGATAGGTGCTTCTTCTTTATTTTCATCCCACATTCCTTTTGTAAATACTATCCCAACGCATCAGCCAAATTCTAGTAATTTCCCTCCTTCATCACAACATTCAAGTACCAACCAATCCAATTCAAGTTCAAATATTTCCAGTCCTAGAATGGCTCAGCCTAAAAATAGGATGGCTTCTATGGTAGCAACAAGATATACCCCTCTAGTTTTGCCTCAGCCTTTAAATGCTCTCCCAGGTGGAGAGTACCAAAAATATCTTCTGAGATTCAATGATCAAGGAGATGTTACAACAGAAGAGAACTGGAATACATATCTGATCTATGCAGATAATCAGAATTTTGAGAATGAAGATGTTTGGATGAGAGTTTTTGTTCAAAGCTTAGATGGTGAAGTAAGAAAGTGGTTTAGGGAATTACCACCAAACTCTATAGATGGTATAGATGCTTTAGAAGAAGTGTTCATGAGACAATGGGGAGATACTAAAGATTATCTATATTACATTATAGAGTTTGGATCATTGAAAAGGAAGAAATATGAAGTTGTGGGAGATTTTTCTAAATGATTCAATAAAATGTACAGTAGAATACCAGCTGAAATAAAACCCTCTGAAACATCAGCGAAGTTAACATATGCAAACTCTTTTGAGCATGGATTTTCTTTATTGCTAAGAGAAAGAAAGTTTGTATCTCTTTTGAATATGCAAGATGTTGCATTGGAAGTGGAGTCTAACATATTGGCTTCAAACAAACTCAAAGAAGAAACAGATTATCAAATGGTAGATAAAAAATGTAAAAAAGAAATTTTTCCATCCAGTTCTACAAGAAGAGCTTCAAACAGTAAAATGAATGAAATGAATAAAATCATTAAAAATTTATCTGTTAAGATTGAAAGGTTAGAGTTGGGAAATAAAAATAAGAACAAGCCTATACCTAAAGGAGAGAGAAATCAAAACCAATTCAAAAGACTAAACCAATTGAGTGTGACTAAACTATATCATGACTTGTATGCGTTGGAATCTAGGAAAGTGAAGTGTATTGGGGTTATTAAAGATCTTGTGGTGAATTTAACACAAATACCTATGAAGAGTGTGTTGATGGGCATAGTTGTGGCAGATATTTCTCCTAAATTTCACATGATACTGTCTAGATCTTGGGAAAAAAGAGTGGGAGGAACTCTGCAGATGGACCTTTCATAAGCCACAATTCCAGTGTTTGGAGGAGAGTACAGAAGACTTTACAGAGAAGTACAGATGGCATATTTAGTAAGTGACAGTAAAAATCCTAATAATCATCCAATTTATTCAATTGATGAAAAATTTGGTTCTTGTATGCTGCAATTAAATGATGATGTTGAAGGAGTTTTACAAGTGCATAAAGACCATCCAATTCAGACAAAACAGGAAGAACCGGATGCTTTATGGCAAATGTATTTTGATGGTTCATCGAGTAAGGAGGGAGAAGGAGTAGGGGTGGTACTTATTTTAGCTGGAGGTGAGATCATTTCTCTCATGTACAAATTGGAATTTAAAACAACCAATAATACTGTTGAGTATGAGGCTTTGATTCTGGATTAAGAGCAGCAAAAGATTTAGGTATTCAAGAGCTTCTTGTGTTTGGCGACTCCGAATTAGTAATTTAGTAAGTTAAGAATATTTACCAGGTAAAGCAACATTTGTTGAAACTGTATAGAAATGAGGTCTGGGATCTAATATATAATTTCTTTTTATCTTTCAACATAACTTTTGTCCCAAGAGAATATAATGAGACAACAGATTCCTTATCCCTAGTAGCAGCTTATTTTAAAGTTTCAAAACTGACACATTTGAAATATCCAATTGATGTGAGATATAGGCCATCTGTTCCATATGACATCAAGCACTCGAAAGTCTTTCATGATGATCAGGAGATAAAAGAATTTTTGGATTTAACAAGTGAATTTGCAAATGATTTAGTTGATCAAGATCAAGATGTTGAAATGGTTGAAAATGAACTTTGTACAAAAGATTCAATAGCTGATCATAAGATTATTGAATTAAAAGGAAATTTTATTCCTAAGGGACTTGTTCCAATTGAGAGGTTGTTCTCAAAAGATGATACCTTGCTGAAACCCATATTGTAGACCACACTGAAGAAAGTGTTGTAAGTTGTAATATTGGATCTGAAGTTGAACCTAAAATGATCAAAATGTCAAAATTTTTGTTAGAAGGGGAAAAGAAAAAATATATCAGTTTGCTAAAAGAATTTGTGGACATTTTTGCTTGGTCATATCAAGATTTAAGAACTTATGACACTAGCATAATTCAACATAAAATTCCTTTGAAACCAAATACTAAGCCTTTTAAACAAAAACTTAGAAGGCTTAATCCAACATTGTTGCCAATAATTGAAAAGGAGGTAAAAAAAATGTTGGATGCAAAAATTATTGTACCTCTGAGATATTCATCCTGGATTGCAAACTTAGTTCCTGTACGTAAGAAAAATGGAGAAAGAATGATTTATGTTGATTTCCTGAACTTGAACAGATCTTGTTTGAAAGACAATTATTCATTGCCTAAAATTGATCAGATTTTGCAGAGAGTTGTACGGTCTCATAAAATTTCAATGATTGATGGTTTTTATGGTTATAACCAGATTGCAGTACAGCCTAAGGATAGAGAAAAAAAACATTCAAAACTCCATGGGGAACATTTATGTACGATAAAATGCCTTTTGGGATTATGAATGAAGGGGCTACATTCCAGAGGGCTATGGACATAGCCTTTGTGGGGGAAAATGAAAAGTTTGTAGTAATATACCAAGATGATATCACAGTTTTCTCCAAGTCTGATGAAGACCATTTGAAGCATCTAAGAAAGGTTTTTACTAAGTGCCAAAAATTTGGTTTGTCATTAAACCCAAAGAAATCTCATTTTGCTATGACAAAAGGTAAGTTGTTATGGCACATTGTTTCTGCTGAAGGAATCAAAATAGATACAGAAAGAGTAAAAGCCATTTTAAAAATTACTATTCCTAGAAATAAAAAGGAAATTCAATATTTCATTGGGAAAATTATTTTTTTAAGATGGTATATTCCTAATTTCGCAGAAATTATCAAACATATCACTGAGATGCTTAGGAAGGATAGGGAGGTCAAATGGTCAGATCAAGCTAGACAGTCATTTGAAGCAATAAAGCATGCATTGATAGAAGCACCAGTATTGATAGCTCCATATTATACTAAGGATTTTGCCTTTTGTTTCATTCACATCTGAAGATACCATAGCTGTTGTGTTATTACAAAAGAATGCAGATGGCTTGGAACAACCAATTTATTTCTTTAGTAAAACATTAAGAGATTCAGAGCTTAAATATAATACAATGGAAAAGAAAGCATATGCATTAGTTAAAGCTCTCAATTTTTCAGAATCTATGTTTTACATTCCAAAATTTTGGCATATGTTCCAAGTTCAGCAGTTAAGGAGATTTCAGTACAACCTGACAGTGAGGGGAAAAGATGTAGATGGATCGCAAAGGTTATGGAATATGACGTGGATATTAAACCAACCAAATTGGTGAAAGACCAAGGTTTAGCCAAGCTTCTAGCAGAATCAAATTGTCAAGTATTAGATCTTCATTTGATGGCAGAAAATTCAGAACAGGATGTGGTAGCAGAGTACAACAAGCAACAGATTTATGGCAGGTATTGTGATTCTTCTTGGTATAAATAAATTGTATATTTCCTCTTATATTTACAATGCCCTCCAAAATTGAACAGAAATGAATGTAGATCATTAAAAATTAGAGCAATGAAATATGTTTTAATGGATCAAGTCTTGTATTGGAAAGATCTTGGAGGAATATTGTTGAAATGTTTGGAAAAATCAGAAGTTGATGCTATTACTACTAAATTGCATAGTGGAGTATGTGATGGGCACAAGTACTGGAAAGAAACTACATTCAAAATCCTAAGAGCAGGATATTATTTGCCTACTCTTTTCACAGATGTATATCATCAGGTCAGAGCGTGTGTGGAGTGTCAGAAGTTTGCAGGTAAGCATAAACTTCAGTCTTTACCCTTGAAACCTATCGCAGTAAATTTTTGATTTCAGCAATGGGTTTAGATTTCATAGGAGAAATTCATCCTCCTTCTAGTGGTCAGCACAAATGGATTTTAACTGCCACTGATTTTTTCACTAAGTGGGTAAAGGAAATCCCCACAAGGAGAGCAACTAAATAGGTCATAATTAATTTCCTTCAGGAAAATATTCTCAGTAGATTTGGATGCCTTAGGATATTAATTACTGATAATGCCCCAACTTTCAAGTAGAAAAAGATGGTAAATTTTTGTGAAGAAATTAATATTAGCTTGAAACAGTCCACACCTTATTACCCACAGGGTAATGGATTAGTAGAGTCTAGTAATAAAAATATTGTGAACAGTATCAAGAAAATGTTATTTGAAAATAAAAGGAGCTAGGATACCAAACTGAAATTTGCTCTTTGGGCTGACAGGGTAACTATAAAGAAGTCAATTGGGACATCCCCATTTCAGTTGGTATATGGAGTTGATGCTTTCTTTCATGTTCAATTATCTTCCCCAGTAATTAAATTCTTGCAAGAAATAAAAGAGGAGCCTGATGATATAAGAAGGAGAATGTTTCAGATAATCCAGTTGCAGCAAGAAAGAGAAGCCATTGAAAATACAACTGAGATGCATAGGAAAAAGGTGAAAGAAAGTTTTGATAATAAAGTTAAAAAAGATGTTTTTGCAGTGGGTGACCTTGTTCTCAGGTGGGATGCACAAAAGGAGGAGAAAGGTAAGCATGGAAAGTTTGATAACTTGTGGATAGGACCTTTTACAATGATCAAGATTTTGGGAAATAATACTTTTGTTTTACAGAACTTGAATGGTGAAGAGGTTGCAGGTCCAGTAAATGGACGTTTTCTAAAGTATTTCCACACATATTGAGTGGCAGAAATTCATTGCACATATTCAGTGTATATATCATATCAATTTTATGAATAAGACTCTAGCCCAATAAGACAGAAATTATGACTTTAGCAGATTTCAGAAGGCATAGGTCAAGATGTTATTAAAGCCTCACAAGGAGAGCTTTATCCCCAGTCAGAGCCAGATGTTATCTCTATAGTTGTTTTTCATTTTTATCTTAGGATTTTATTTAATTTTTCTTAGTGTTTCCATTTGGGGTCATAATCCTAGTTTTATCCTACCTTTTACTATGGAAACTTATCCTAGTTTTATTTTATTATTTTTTGCTATGTTTTCTTTTAAACCATAATAAGGCTCAAGTCATTTATCTTTCAAAGGTTATTGGTTTGTATTAAATCAAGGGATATTATGAAATTAAGCATAACCTTGGTTATAAACTGGCAGCATATATAAAAATGAAACATTGCAGTGCTACCAGTTTGACTTGATTCACGATATCAGATTAAATCTTTTGTTAGTGTAATGATGGAGTGAAGGCACATGGTAAGGATTGTACACAGGTAGAAATGGTTTCATTTAGACATATGCTAAACCCCACATTTCATCATAATGACAGTTTGTTCATGTAGTACTATATCCATACACATAGGGTTTGTGAATTGAAGCCCATATTCAATGTTAATGCGTGTTTTGAAATAGGGTTTTGTTTTGTACGCAGGAGTGTATTCCAGGTTTACGAAGGATGACTAAAAACAATAGACCTTGAGGATTTTCATGCAGAATAGAACTTGATAATTTACAGTGGGTTCATGAATTCCCTAGATCAACAAAGATGATGTGGGATGCTGGCTGGTTTCCATTTTGTGAAAGATTGCAAGGTCATAATGAACAGGTAACTAGGGCATTCATAAAAAAAATGCAATGATGAAGTTGTTCGGTTTGAGGATCTACAGATGATGGTGAATGAAGAGATTATAGCAGAAGCTATTGGTGTACCTCATGAGGGAGAAAAGTGGTTCAAACAACAATCGTTTGAGGCCGATTATAGAAAATTTCTTTTGCGAGGGTTCAAAAAAATGGATTGGAAGAATGGCATACATATTACTAAGGTGAAGCCTATGTGGAAAATGCCATTGGAGATGGTACATAATTATGTGACCTGTGAAGGCCGTTATGATAGGGTTTTGAGGTGTCATCTACGTTTTCTGATGCATCTGGGTGGAGATAAGAAATTGAACATGCCCCATTATCTATTGAAGAATATGCAGAAAATGATTTCAAGGATTCACAGTCATCAGGAACATACAGTGTGTTCCCTTTTTCATCAAGGTTTAATCAAGTTATTAATTGTTTTTCATTTCAATAAAAAGGGGTAAATGTGGGGGGAGTTTCTCTTTGAATCTAGATTTGATGCAGAGAAGCAAAAGGGAGAAAAGAAAGGAATTAAAGATGATGCAGCAGACAATCAAACAGAGCAAGAGGAAACACTAGATGCAGAGGATAATGGGTTAGCATAGAAATGGTCACAGGTGAACGATGAAATGTTAGAAGCATGTGCTGTTCAGAATGATGATAAAGGGATAGAATCAAAATACATTACATGGGTTAAGCTAGTCGAAAATTTGAAGGGTAAAGTTGTGGATTCGAGTGCAAAACCTAGAACTCGATTAAGAAGAAAGATTGAAATTGGAATAATCCCAAATATTATAGAAGACATCGAAGAAGAATCAATGAGCAAAGATAAGGTTCAGCCAATAAATGAAGAGCAGGTTTCAGAAGGTGAAAAGTTCATAGAATTGCAAGGGATGGCTGAACATATTCTTAAACTATTTTGCACAAATAAGCAAAATTATGTTGAAACGGAAATTGATTCAAGTTTAAAGTCTGTACATAAAGAAGAAAATCATGGTGGATACATATGAAGCAGATGTTATTCCATAATTGGTACAGATGAGGAAATTCATGGTGTCTTATAAAGAACAAAATAAGTATTTGCAGGATTTGAATGAAAATTTGATGCTTGCAAATAAAATATTGTGAGAGGATTTAGAAGAGAAAGAGGCTGATTATCAGAAGCTGGTTAATATTTCTAAGGACATGCTGAAGAGGAAAAGGGCATTACAGGAGTAGTATAGGCAAATTTTGGATCAGAATAGAGAATTACAGAACAAGGAGTTGAACAAGGATGTTGAATACTCCAGGTTACAAAAGAGGTGTCAGGTTCTTCATGATATGACTTTGTTAGCTGAATTTTCTAAGAGCCTTTGATGAAATATCTAGATTATTGTCATGTCAGTAAAATCGACAGATAGTAGATAAGGTTGTTATGTTTATTCCACATGGCATTTTAGGTTTTGATATAACTTTTGATCTAAGTCCCACTTTAAACAGATTTACTATTTTTAGTTATTCGAGATCCATAATGTGAGGATATAGAAACCTTTTTTATTTTTGAAATTACTTGTATATATTTGAGAACTGTGATAGAAGAAAGGGTTGGAATCATAGATGGGAATCAATTCTTTGTTATGAACTATAAGACATATACTCTTGTGCATCTTTAATACAGAACATTACTTTGAAATGATTATTATCATGAGCCTGTTCTGCCTTTATTTATGAATTGCATTTTATTATGATTTTATCTTGTGTATGGTCTTGTTAATCCATTACAAGATTCTTTTAATGAAGTGCAGTTATCTTTAAGTGCTCAGTTGCAGAACCAGATTCATTTATTTGTAAATTCATGCTCATAATATCTTATGTTGTTGAACTTTGTATTTTATTGTATGTCATGCAGTTCTATGATTATTACCTTATTTGATTTCCCAACACCTTTGATTACATACCGTCCTTGTCTAAATTTGATTTTATCAGTTTGATTTATCTTCAAGATTTATCTGAGCTTGAACTTCAGTAGTCTAGGTTCAACTTTAGGGATAACATCTTCTGGCACCGTTGTCAGGGAACGGAGAAATGAAAGTACATCTTCCATGGGTATTCGACATCTTTATATATCTAATTTTGGAGGGTGAACAAGATCAGTAAGACATGTTATAGACTACATCAGTCACCTACATCAGTTACCAACAGAAAGTTACAGTGGCTTCAAAAAGGATAGGAACTTGAGGAAATCCCTCATCACCTTTAAATCCAGGAGTCTTGGACCTTGAACAAATATTAAAAGAATCTAGGAAAAGATTAAGTTCTACCTCATCAGAAAAATTGAAACATCCTTCAGCGTTTGAGATTCCTGAATCTTCATTTTTTCATGTTCCTTATTTTGATCCACATTCTGAGAAAGGAAAAGAAGAATTAGATCTGTTATTTACCCCTTCTCAAATAGACAACTTCCAAGTTTTCAAAAATCCTTTGTTATCTAAGGAAGTTAAACTTGAAGCATTATAGACAGGTGCTTCTTTATTTTCATCCCACATTCCTTTTGTAAATATTGTCCCATTGCATCAGCCAAATTCCAGTAATTTCCCCCCTTCATCACAACATTCAAGTACCAACCAATCCAATTCAAGTTCAAATATTTCTAGTCCTAGAATGGCTCAGCCTCAAAATAGGATGGCTGCTATGGTAGCAACAAGATATTCCCCTCTAGTTTTGCCTTAGCCTTTAAATGTTCTCCCAGGTGGAGATTACAAAAAAATCTTTCGAGATTCAATGGTCAAGGAGATGTTACAACAGAAGAGAACTGTAATACATATCTGAGCTATGCAGATAATCAGAATTTTGAGAATGAAGATGTTTGGATGAGAGTTTTTGTTCAAAGCTTAGATGGTGAAGCTTAGATGTTCCTAGATTTTTTCCAAGAGAAAGAAGAAATATTGATATTCAGAGGGAGAGAAGAGAAAATGAAGAGGAAATAATTCAACCTCTGTTTCAAAATAATCATGTCAGAGATGATGAATCATATGAGATAGATGAAGGGGAGTTAGAGGATTTAGAAGAAAAAGAACATAGTATTAGTCAATTTGATGATGATTCTTCTTCTCATTTTTTACTAAAGCTGGTTATCATTATGCTACAGTTCCGGATCATGATGAAGAAAATGATTATCAACAAGAAATGTCTATGCCTGAAATTTGATAGGAGATTCCACAGAAATCATATGGTCATAGATCAGGGGTAAAATATGCAGCACAGGCTAAGAAGATTGTGAAAACTGTTACTGCTAAACAAAATCTGCGTCTAAATCAAAAACAAATTGTAAAAGAAAAAAGAGATGAAGTGGTAGTTCTGGAAAAAGTTAATAAAGTTGTAGGTGGGTTTAATTTGGAACATGAACTTAATAAGATCAAGATTCATGTTCCTTTAACAGAGTTGATTAAAAAAAAGGCTTACAGAGAAGCAGCTTTTAAAACTTTTAAAACTACAGTGAATTTGGTTCCTTCTGATGAATTAAATTTGTAAGATGAAAACACTACCATCATTGTGGGTTCAAAAACCTTTGATAAACTTGATGACAATTCAGAATATCCACCTCCTTTTTATGTGACTCTTACAGTTCATGATCAATTATTACACAATTGTCTTCTTGATTCAGGAGCTTCACATAACCTCATGCTAAAAGCAGTCATGGAAGATTTAGGGTTGAGTGTTACTAAACCATATCATGACTTGTATGCATTTGAATCTAGGGAAGTGAAGTGTATTGGGGTTATTAAATATATCGTGGTGAATTTAACAAAAATACCTATGAAGAGTGTGTTGATGGACATAGTTGTGGTAGATATTTCTCTTAAATTTGGCATGCTACTGTCTAGATCTTGGGCAAAGAGAGTGGAAGGAACTCTGCAAATGGACCTTTCATATGCCACAATTCCAGTGTTTGGAGGAGAGTACAAAATACTTTACAGAGAAGTACAGATTGCATATTTGGTAAGTGACAGTAAAAACCCTAATAATCATCCAATTTATTGAATTGATGAAAACTTTGGTTCTTGTATGCTGCAATTAAGTGATGATGTTGAAGGAATTTTACAAGTGCATAAATATCATCCAATTTGGACAAAAAATGAAGAACCAGATGGTTTATGGAAAATGTATTTTGATGGTTCATCGAGTAAGGAGGGGCAGGAGCATGAGTGGTACTTATTTCAGCTGGAGGTGAGACCATTTCTCTCATGTACAAGTTGGAATTTAAAACAACCAATACTACTACTGAGTAAGAGGATTTGATTCTTGGATTAAGAGCAGCAAAATATTTGGGTATTCAAGAGCTTGTTGTGTTTGGCGACTCTAAATTAGTAATTCAGCAAGTTAAGAATATTTACCAGGTAAAGCAGCATTTGTTGAAAGTGTATAGAAATGAGGTATGGAATCTAATAGATAATTTATTTTTAGCTTTGAACATAACTTTTGTCCCAAGAGAATATAATGAGATAGCAGATTCCTTAGCCTTAGCAGCAGCTTATTGTAAAGTTCCAAAACTGACACATTTGAAATATCCAATTGATGTGAGATACAGGCCATCTGTTCCAGATGACATCAAGCACCAGAAAGTCTTTCATGATGATCAGGACATAAAAGAATTTTTGGATTTAATAAGTGAATTTGCAAATGATTTAGTTGATCAAGATCAAGATGTTGAAATGGTTGAAAATGAACTTTGTACAAAATATTCAATAGCTGATCATAAGATTGTTGAATTAAAAGGAAATTTTATTCCCAAGGGACTTGTTCCACTTGAGAGGTTGTTCTCAAAATATGATACCTTGCTAAAACCCACACTGTAGACCATTGAAGAAAGTGTCGTAAGTTGTAATATTGGATATGAAGTTGAACCTAAAATGATCAAAATGTCAAAATTTTTGTCATAAGGGGAAAAGAAAAAATATAGCAGTTTGCTGAAAGAATTTGTGGACATTTTTGCTTGGTCATATCAAGATTTAAGAACTTATGACACTAGAATAATTCAGCATAAAATTCCTTTGAAACCAAATACTAAGCCTTTTAAACAGAAACTTAGAAGGATTAATCCAGCATTGCTACCAGTAATTGAAAAGGAGGTAAAAAAATTGTTGGATGCAAAAATCACAGTACCTTTGAGATATTCATCCTGGATTGCAAACATGGTTCCTATATGTACGAAAAATGGAGAAATAAGGCTTTGTGTTGATTTCCGCAACTTGAACAGATCTTGTTTGAAAGACAATTATTCATTGCCTAAAATTGATCAGATTTTGCAGAGAGTTGTAGGGTCTCACAGAATTTCAATGATTGATGGTTTTTGTGGTTATAACCAGATTGCAGTACAGCCTGAAGGCAGATAAAAAACAACATTCACAACTCCATGGGGAACATTTATGTACGATGAAATTCCTTTTGGGCTTATGAATGCAGGAGCTAAATTCGAGAGGGCTATGGACATAGCCTTTGTGGGAGAAAATGAAAAGTTTGTAGTAATATACCAAGATGATATCACAGTGTTCTCCAAGTATGATGAAGACCATCTGAAGCATCTAAGACAGGTTTTAACTAAGTGTCAAAAATTTGGTTTGTCATTAAACCCAAAGAAATCTCATTTTGCTATGACAACAGGTAAGTTGTTAGGGCACGTTGTTTCTGCTGAAAGAATCAAAATAGATCCAGAAAGAGTAAAAGCCATTTTAAAAATTACTATTCCTAGAAATAAAAAGGAAATTCAATCTTTCATTGGGAAAATTAATTTTTTAAGATGGTTTATTCCTAATTTCGCAGAAATTATCAAACATATCACTGAAATGCTTAGGAAGGATAGGGAGGTTTAATGGTCAGATCAAGCTAGATAGTGATTTGAAGCAATAAAGCATGCATTGATAGAAGCACCAATATTGATAGCTCTAGATTATACTAAGGATTTTGCAATTTTTTCATTCGCATCTGAAGATACCATAGCTGCTGTGTTATTGCAAAAGAATTCAGAAGGCTTGGAACAACCAATTTATTTCTTCAATAAAAAATTAAGAGATTCAGAGCTTAAATATAATACAATGGAAAAGAAAGCATATGCATTAGTTAAATCTCTCAATTTTTTCAGAATATATGTTTTACATTCCAAAATTTTGGCATATGTTCCAAGTTCAGCAGTTAAGGAGATTTTAGTACAACCTGACAATATGGGGAAAAGAGGCAGATGGATAGCAAAGGTTATGGAATATGACGTGGATATTAAACCAACCAAATTGGTGAAAGGCCACGGTTTAGCCAAGCTTCTAACATAATCAAATTTTCAGGTATTAGATCTTCATTTGATGGTAGAAAATTCAGAATAGGATGTGGCAGCAGAGTACAAAAAGCAACAGATTTATGGCAGGTATTGTGATTCTTCTTGGTATAAAGAAAATTGTATATTTCCTCTTATATTTAGAATTCCCTCTAGAATTGAAGAGAAATGAATGTATATCATTAAAACTTAGAGCAATGAATTTTTTTTTAATGGATCAAGTCTTGTATTGGAAAGATCTTGGAGGAATATTGTTGAAATGTTTGGAAAAATCAGAAGTTGATGCTATTACTGCTGAATTGCATAGTGGAGTATTTGGTGGGCACAAATACTGGAAAGCAACTGCATTCAAAATCCTGTCATCAGGTCAGACCATGTGTGGAGCGTCAGAAGTTTGCAGGTAAGCATAAACTTCAGTCTTTACCCTTGAAACCTATAGGAGTAAATTTTCCATTACAGAAATGGGGTTTAGATTTCATAGGAGAAATTCATCCTTTTTCTAGTGGTAAGCACAAATGGATTTTAACTACCACTGATTTTTTCACTAAGTGGGTGGAGGCAATCCCAACAAGGAGAGCAACTAAACAAGTCATAATTAATTTCCTTCAGTAAAATATTCTCAGTAGATTTGGATGCCCTAGGAAATTAATTACTGATAACACCCCATATTTCAAGTAAAGAAAGATGGTAAATTTTTGTGAAGAAAATAATATTAGCTTGAAACAGTCAACCACACCTTATTACCCATAGGGTAATGGATTAGCAGAGTCTAGTAATAAAAATATTGTGAATAGTATCAAGAAAATGTTATTTGAAAAGAGAGATGATGAATTGGGATATCTTATCAATTCGTTTCTCGAGGAATCCCTCGTGCGATAGGGGAACAAGATGATGGATAGTTTCTCCCAGATCCTTCTATGAATGTCAATTGTCGCGGATGCACCTTCAACAAGCAGTCGTTTCGGAGATGCAACTCCATTCAAGGTACAAGTTAACTTTGATATTCCTTTATTTGAAGGACATATTGATGATGATGCCCTAAATAAGAGGTTGAATTTTCTAAAAGGGTATTTCTTTGTCCACAATTTCTTTGATAAGGAAAATATCACCTTTGCACTCCTTAAAGCAATCGTGCATGTCAAAAATTGGTGGGATACTTATTGTGAGAAAAACTCATTATATGAGTTTGGAATGTTCGAGGCCAATCCCACTTGGGCCTCTTTAATAGATTTCGTTAAGGAACAATATTACCCTATGGGAAACTATGATGACTAGTACACAAAATGGATCATTCTGTGTCAAGAGAGGAACCAGACAATGTCAAAGTACACCAACAACTTTCATACCTTGTGTACAAATCTAGGTATCAAGGACTTTGAGTGGAACCTGGTACTAAAATATCACAGTGGACTACATAGGTATATACAAACAAAGATGGACTTCCTAGACAACTATTCACTTGGATATTCCCATCGGTATGTTGTCAAAATAAAGCAAAAATTTCAGCCAAAGAACAAGTGAGACTTTGGACCTACGAACCCACTACAAAAGAAAGGGAAGGGACATTTTGGCCCGCATAACACAAGATGAGGAAAGGACAACCAGTCATCTCCATGGGAAAAGAACAGTAATGGAAAGACAAATAAGGAAACCATGAAGTGGTGTGAGTTCCACAAAATCCCTTGGCACAACACTGATGAATGTCACTCAGAGAAGTCATTAGTGGCCGAGATCAAAGCTTAGGAATCATATGCTAATAATTTCGACTCAAAACCCAATGTCACAGCCATATATTATGGGAAATGAATGGCATTGGTGTAGAACCTAGTGTCATTGTTGCTACCACACAAATCCAACCATAGGAACCGAAAGAGTCACATAAAGAGGAACATCTCTTCCACTCACAGATGTGGGTGAAGGGAACCCCCTTACATTTTGTTGTTGACTACGACAGCCAAAAGAAAATAATCTCTATAGAAGTCGTAAAGAGATTGGAGCTTCAGACAACATCACACTTGCAACCATACAATATCGGTTGGCTAAGACAATGACAAGGTATATTCATTACTCAGCAATGTCCCACACCATATGGAATCAAGCCTTCCAAAGATGAGGTACTATGTGATTTCACCCCACTTGAAGTCTGTGATGTTCTTTTAGGACATCCATATATGTTGAAGCATCATTATGTATATGAATCACAACATCGGAGTGTCATTGTCTCTTTGGGGGGGGGAATCTATTGGATACTAGAGACAATTGCACCTGCCATAGTTATGCAGGGAAGGAAGATACTCTACCACACCGGGAAATTCTCCCTCTTCACAATTGCCTCTGAAGGATAAATTCACATTGCATAGACCTCCACACCCTCTACACAGGGTATCTCTGCTCAACAAGAACAAGAACACATAGTCAGTGTTCCCTCATCCCTTCAAGTACCTCTACAATGCAAGGCCATGCTTGATAAGAGTGAAACAATGAGCTATAACAGAGCTCAAGCACAAATCCAACAACATAACCTTTCTCTAATAATTCTCTTATAATTAGCATTCCCATGGATTTATTTTATGAGCCAATAGGTGGATAAGAAATAACAAGATCCCAAGGTGAACCCAATGATCGATGATGTGGCTCCAAGGTACACAAGAGAGTCCATTTAAGGCAACCAAGTGTGTGAAGAGACAAAATTTGAATTCTTTGAGTAAAAGGAGCTTTCATGAGCCTTCAATGTGCCGCTAGTGGGTGATATCCCACCATATGTGTCATTCACATGGATCTCAAAGGAAAATCTGTGCTGTCACGCGGGTTTTGTTATGGAGACACATGCTCTAGCGTGTATAAACAAACTTTTAGCCACATGGTTGTCTCATTTGATTTATTTGGGGGAATTGTTTACTCAATATTGTCTTTGGGTATTGTGAAGTGTCTTCAGTTGAATGCATGCTATATGTTGATGACGCTTTATTGTGCAAATTGCAAAAATGTTGCATGTGTGCAAGATTATTATGATAACACCCACTTCATTTTTCAAATCAATTTAGAATAGTCCACACTTCAAACAAATAAGTTATCTAAAATATCTCCTCAATCTAGGTATGCTCTTTACATTTCTTCCATAAATCAATCTTGGTGATTCAGAAAGGACTAAGAGAGTGAAATACCTCCATTTGCACATTTGTTCTTTTATTTATCACTTGCAATAATTCAGTCACACTTAGGAAATGAATTTAGGATTAAGAACCCATACAATCTCACATATATTCTCTTTATTCTCTCCCAAGTTACTTCCAAAGTTTATTCAGAGAATTCAATTACACATTTTTTTCAACTTTTGAAGCACAGACAAAAGAACCTAAAAATTATTCTCATTCCAATGTGCTCTTCATATTTTCCCCACAAACAATATTGGTGAACTAGAAAGAGTGAGAGGTATGAAATACCTCCTTTTTCACATGTTAATTCAAATTGTACCCATTGAAATAATTCAACAACTTAATCCTAATCGAATTAATTCCTCTAAAAAGAAGTCACAAAAAAATTATACTCTAGGTTCGCATTGTTGATCTAGGCATCCAAATAATTCCCTGTAATATTTTTCAACTGAAATAGTATTTGTTGCACTAATATAATATCAAAATTGTGACGATTTTTCGTTGCTATTTCCACATTTTGTCGTCTCAATTGCAACAATAACGGTCGCCACGTTTCGTGGCACTTATTTCGTGGATCTAACAACAAACTTTACAAGACATCGATATAGAGATGAAAACTATCTGCCGCATGTCTTCTATACGGTGGCCTTGAAATTGATTTCCAAGAATTCATTTTCTACGTTTCGTCGCTCTACCGACGAAGTTTCGTCCCTATAATGACAAAAATATGGCCAAAAACTACTAGACAGAATCTAGTTTCCACACCAAATTGTGGAATAGTTGCGACAAAGGTTTGTCTCTCTATCGACGAATTCTGGAATTTGAACATAAATTTCTTCCACTCAAAAACGTGGAAAACCAATCTCTATCGACGAAATTTGTAACGGTGTTCCGTCGTTATAGAGACGAAAACTGGGCGCCACATGTATTCTGTAGGGTGACCTTGAAATTGATTTTTTTAATTCATTTTCTACATTTCGTTGCTCTATCGACAAAAGTATCGTCCCTATAACGACGAAAATATGGCCAAAAACTGCTAGGAAAATTTTTGGTTCCACGCAAAACCATGAAATAGTTTCGACAAACATTTGTCTCTCTATCCACGAATTTTGGAATTTGAACAGAAATTTTTTCCATGTAAAACTATGGAAAACTAATCTCTATTGACAAAATCTGCAAGTTGAACGGTAATTTTTCCATGAAACTACATCTCTATAGAGACGATGATCATGGAAAGCCACCCGAGGTTTCGTCAGTTTTGTAATACCGCGACGGAAGTTTGTCTATATTGCGACGAAACCAGGAGATTTTAAAAGATTAAAAAACCGTGGAAAGGCACATTCCTTTCCACGGTTTTGGATCTTCAATAAGTGCTTGCGATTGATGTGCAGTCTCGTGGAACTTTTAATTTTGTTTTAAACCAGATTTAATCACTGCTACAGAGCAGATTTCGAGAAGGTAATTGCGAGTATTTAATCAGCACTATAGAGCAGATTTCCAGAAGGTAATTCCAAGCCACAAACTTGGGCAAACCTACCATGTGATTTGATGTTTTAGGGATGATTTTAATACATGTAAATGACAAAAAATTTCAGATCTTATAAAATAAAAAATGAAAGATGAATTAAGATTTAAAAAGGCATAAAAGTTGAGATTAGTGCCTAACAAATCCAGGTTAGGAAGATGAGGTCAATTGAGGATCTCATGGAGGATTTATTGATTAAATAGTAGATAGGGTTGAATGGCTCAAACCTAATCTAATCCTTAATAACTAGATCCACTTCAGAAATCTTCAATAGGAAAATCCTAAGCTAGACATTAGATATTTTTCAAATAAGAGCCACAAGGTGGCAATGTCACCACAATTCCTAAAAATTATTACTACAAGACAAATTCTATAGAATGGCAATATACCTCTATTTCAACCCCAACAAATCTTCCCATGCCAAACCAAGAAATCTATCATAATACACTTGTAATATAACTACAAATGGTAGCTTCAGAGATGGAGGATAAAGGATAATTTCTCTTACTAGGTTTTAAAACTCGAGACTCCTCTTCCCCATGAGAAGGTTGGAAGAAGCTTGGACGATAGGAAAATCACCTCCATTTCCACCCAAAAAAGGCTTCTCGTGCAATATTTTGGTTTGGTAGAAAATAAACAGGAACAAAAAATTCCAAGCTTTTGGTAGAAAATGAAAAATAAAACACAATTTTGAATAGTAATTTAAAGAAACAATGAAGAAATGGATCCAAAACCTGAAAAAAAACAGTTCTGATAGAGGGAAAGTGGTTAAAAAACAGAGGTGGGCAATGCACAGAGAGAACATAAGAGTGATAAAAGCAGGGAATGGTAAAGCAAGAACACAACATAGATCGTTAAGTCTGATAGTCTTGTGTTTCTATACAAACATTGGATAGGAAGCATGATCAAGAGGCTAGAAATGAAAAAGCAAATTTATATTATACGATAGGTACAAGCAAGTCATATAAAATATTAATTCCTAGGGAGAATGTAGGCAATGCAAGAACCCATACCTTATCAATCGCCTTTCGCCAAGTCCATTGCCCCATACCGCTTGCAAAGAGTTGTCCTAATAAACAGAAAACCACTATGTTGGATGGAAATTAAATTTATAAATTAAATAAATAATCCATTCCTAGACCTATACACAAGTGGTCATTTTTCTAGGCATAGAAAATATCAAAATACTCTATGAAAAAAAATAAAAAATGGGCATACAATTAAATCAGCTAATGTTGTTTGGAAAGTGTGTTCTTGGGGTAATTCCACAAAGAGATGTGGTTCTGGAGTCACATTCCACATGTCCTGCGAAGGAAATCAACAATCAATCTATCTAGCACACATTTTCCACCAGAATATCAACTCGCATTTAAATTCTATATTACAATAATGTTGCCTCACTGATGTGGAAAATTGTGTTTGTATTCGACAAGATTTCTTTAACCATTGTATTAAAATGAAAAAAACACACAAATTTTAAAGTTTATGACATAAATATATTAAATACACATATAAATAGGTTTTTACTGGAAATATGTGGACACTGTTAATACCACCATCATGTCAAACAATATAAAACAAAAAACAGAAGAAAGAGTCATGTTGTCTTACTATATGAATAAAATGTCACTAAATAATATGGAATTCTTTTGTAGTGCACATATTAATACATTTTTTTTTACTTATAAAAAAAATAAAGAAACATTTTAGGGGAGGAAGTTCAGGGATGAACCTACAGAGCTACGAGCATGGGCTTGTTGTGAGAATCATTGCATATGATGTTTCCATCATTATCCGTTCTCCCATTACATCTTCCACATAGACTTGGGGACCGCAGTGGGTATTTCTTCACCCCTTTTCTATTATTTATTTCTCATCTTTTCTCCTAACAGTCCTTACAAACTCGGCTGTTACAAGGGTTAAAAGCAACACAACCAAATTTCAGAAACATGCACACTATTAAACTTTTCAATGACAAGCATCCAATATAATAGAGAAAGGTCTTACACGATTATAATTTATTGTCAAGAGACAATTGAAGATGATATCCATTGACCAAGCATCAAGTATCAAATACATCCAACCAACCATCCATAAGCATCAAAGAAGAGTACTAAACAATAGTATAAGAATTCTATTCACAACTTCTACGTGTTTTTTACCACAATTAGATATTTCAGTTGGTTGTTATGAAGGAATTTATATTAGTAAGCTAATCCATTCGAGAAGTATGAATTTGTAGGAATATCTATGTATGCTAACCTCTTATGGTTCAGTTGATATAAGAGGAGGAGGTGGAGCTTATGGAAAATGAAAAAAAAGGATGGTGGAAACACACCCGATCCTTTTGCAGATGCAGCTATCAATAATGTTGTAAATGGTCATGTTTCCCCTACTGGATCTACATCTCCTGCAGTTGATCACTCACAAGCAAAACTCACTGAGGTTGTTTTCTCTCTCAACATCTTTTTTGTTTGACTATAATACTCCTTGGTCTATCCTTTGTTGGTAATCTCTATCTTCTTCCTATTATTGCACATTGCCCTTTACAATGAGTATTTCCTTGCTTCCAGTTTGAAATTTAATATTAGCTTTGAAAAAGGGTTTATTGAATTCTAGTCAAATAATGGCTAGGGAAGTTCACATCAGTGCCACAAATTTAATTACAAAGAATTTAAATCAATTCCATTTACGGTTGTGGAGCTAAGTTACACGATACGGGGAAATAGGTATGTGCTTCCCAAACCAAAACACAATAGAAATGTGACCACTCATTTATAAATAGCACATTATATTGGAACTTTGAAAGAAAGGATTATGAATAAATGAGCAAGAACATTTAAATGACAAGCAAAGTTCCACCGTCACTTATATTGGGATCCTCACCATTAGTATCACCCTCTTCCTTTGGCTCTACCTCAATCCTCTAGGGACACTGATTAACACCATTCAATTTTGATGAAACTACATAATACAAGCCTTAAAATATCATAGAAAAAGCTAATGCAAAAGAATGGATTTTGGCTTGAGTGAAGGGTACATTTTTGCTAAGGCCGTGATAGAGGAATTCAACAATCAATGGGACCAACATCGGGTTGCATAGAGGGCTTGGTGCTCTTGATTAAATGCCAATCCCATTCCTTGATACATGATATAATCCAATCAAACGACTGTAATCCTTCCAATCCTGAAATCCTTTAAACTATTAAGTCTGTTGAATTTTGAATGGAGTATGAAATTATACTTTCTCTATATGAAGTCTGATGAGGTTGAAATCTTTCTCAAACATACTGGAACAGTTAGTGGTAATCTTAAAAATTTAAGTAAAAGGATAGAAAATGAAAAATAGAGGAAATGTCAACTTTTACCAACATTTTTGGTCAAGTCTAGTAAGAAACTTAGTCAAACCAAGTCAAAATAGGTGGATGTAGAGAAGAAAGCATGTTGTATGGACATTGGTATGGCATGGAAATTATTTTCCATCTATAGAAATATGTTTCCATTGGACCTATCTTTATGGCTAGTAGTGGTAACTGGTAACACATTTCTATTCTCTACCACACATTTCTATACCAAAATTTTCATGGAACGACACCTATTCTGGTCTTTCCGGCAACTTAGCCATGGACTCTAGTGCCATGGAAAATGCATTTGGTTGCAGGGAACCTTAATTCTATTTTAATTACAAGGACAAACAACCATATCTTCTACACAATTGTATTAGTGACCAGTGCCTTTCAATCAATCACTTCTATGGATGAAGAAGACATACTAAGTTGATTTAGTGCTTATAGATGCAAATGCAAATGATATAAAGTCAATGTATTCAATTCAAGATATATGCAATTAGTAGCAAGGTAATCGAGTATCAATTTAGCATACAAGATATCATTAGCCGTGTAACCATATACAATTCAATTGCAGTATTTAACCAACCAATAACGTTCCATTCAAGTATGAGGAGTCATATAAATATAGCAGCAATAATACAATATGACAGTTCAAATTATGACAATTTTATAGCAGCAGTGAAGGTTACCAATGTAAGGTGTATAAGAGTTTTAGTTTTGTATTCAATGTAAACCAACCCACTCCAAACCTTGAACACTATTCTTAGCAATATAGGACAGCCACCAAATGTATGTTCTAGACTTGTAGCTATGCAAATAATTTAAATTTTCAGACTTTATTTACCTCTCTTAAACAATATCACCATCCAACTAATAGTTAACCTTTGATTCAATTCGGTGTTTATTGTGGTTGCAAGTAGGGAGGGATGTCAAAGTTTGACAGTTTGTAGTTTATTGCAGACTGTAGGAAGTAGGTGGAAGTGTGTTGATATAGGGTTGTTACAGCCTTGTTTTCAAAATGGTTGCTGAAATGGTAACAACCAACATAGATTCCTCTCAAATAGAATACCTGGTGGCCCTTTGAAGAAAAAACATGGCATGGAGTTATCTTGGTACCTAAGAGAATTGGGTTTTCGAGTCAACAGAGCACCAGTTATTGTATTATAATTAACACAATAGCCGCTTACATATCCTATTAAAAACATTCATAGTCTAGCTTTGAACTGTCAATTCATGGGAATTTTGACATGATTCCCAAAAGGATTGAACAAAACTAGAAGCAAAACCACATTTTGCAGACATGCCAACTAGATAAATACCCACAAAATCATATCAATCAAATCCATATTTTATGGTGAGGATATGAAATTTCTTACCCTGATCATAAGCCGTGATGTTTGCACAAATCAGAAGCATGGTCGAGAAAGTAAAATCATTCGGCCGCATCCCCATCATCGACGCTTGCCAACGCATCTTGAGAGCCTCTTCATCTTTCCCATTCAGAGCATACCCTGCAATCATATATCTACACAAAACCACCACATTCCATTCAGCCATATTGTCAAAATATCTCACAATAAGCAAACACAGGCATGGCAGCATTAAAATATCTCATTCCCTTCCTTCTTTTCCTCGATAACTGTTGGTTTTATTTCTCACATTGAATTTTCCATGTTCACCTGGACAGCTCGTGCTTCATGCTTGCAAGCATATTTGAGCCATTTCATCTACACCACATCCACAACAATGAAAAAACCCATGAATAAAATAAAAACACAATAGGTAATCAAGAAAAACATAGAAGGAAACAAACCTGAAGGTCTAAACATTGCTTCCATTCTGGAGGTGGGGCAGGTGGTTCTAGAAGCATGGGATCACATGCGAAGGGAGTGGATGGTGCACTGATAGGAAAAGTACTTCTCCCACCCTTCCTATGAAAAAAACATCATAGCCTGTTCCAGATCCTTCAGTGAAAGTTTGAAATGGAAAAACCCCAAATACGAGTCGGAGCAGATCCTGCGTGAGTCTCTGTTTTTTAATGCTAATGAGCTAGTGCATGGGTGTTTTTGAATTCTACGTTTTTTGTTTGATTATTTGCATATTTTATATTTTGTGTTTTGTTTTGTTTTTTTATTTTTTTATTTATCTTTTGTTTAGTTTTTTTTTGGTTTTTTTTTTATTTTCATATTTTATATTTTGTTGCATTTTAAATTAATTATAGTTAAACAACTCTATATTTTTAATTTAGTGTAGTTTAATTTAATTTAATTTAATTTAACTAGGATTTTGTCATAATTTGTATTGGTTGCATTGATTATAGTGAGATCCTAAACATAAGTCCCTTCAAGGAAGAACACGATGATGATGGCGATGATGATGATGATGATGATGATGATGATGATGACGATGAAGACGGCGAAGATGATGGTGATGAAGAAAACAACAACGATGATCATTATCATCATTATCCTCATCATCATCCTTGTCATCGTCATCACCATCGTCTTCGTCGTCTTCATAATCATCATCATCATCTCCATCATCATCATCATCGACATAATTTTCATCTTCATCATCACTTAATGTATTCATTATCACCATAATAATCTTGATCATCATCATCATATTCGTCATCTTCATCATCAACATCTTCATCTTCAACATCATATTCATCATCAACATCATCGTCATCCAATTCATCAGCATCTCCATTATCATGATCATCATATTCATCATCATCATCATCATCATTTTCATTATCATCATCATCATATTCGTCATCATTATCGTCATCATCATCATCATCTTCATCATCGCAATTTTAGGGGGATCTCAGTGAATGAAGACGTCTACATGATAGGGGGAGCAGCCAGTCGAGTGAAAAATTAAGGATTGCTCTTAACACCCTTTCCAAGGACTAGTCTGACAATTCAATATGATCCAAGGAAGTAGAAAAAAAAATACAACTTTTTAGGCCCTGTGAAGCCTCCTATTCTTAGATTTGTGCACATGAAAAATCAAGACTTATGGACCTAGTCCAGTGTCTTAAAAGAGGAAGATCCAAACTGAGCAGTTTGGTAGTTCTATAAAGTGCATTCTTTATAGGAGTGAATAATCACTCATAACCATTCTATTATAATGTTGGTGAAGCTTAGAACAATTTAGTGAAGACCAAGGAAATATCTTGTCATCACATCTTCATCATCATAATCATATTCATTAGCATGTTCATCATCAACACCGTCGCCATCATCATCATCTTCATCTTCATCATCATCATCATCATCATCATCATCATCTTGTCATCATCATGATAATCATGATCATCATCTTCATCATCCTCATCCTAGACATTTTCATCATCCTTATAATCCTCATCCTCATCCTCACCCTCATCATCATCATCATCATTGATGCCATCATCATCACCACCAACATCATTGATCATCATCATCTTCATCAACATCATCATCATCATCATCACCATCATCATCATCATCTCCCTCTTCCTAATCAACATCTACAGTCAATCCGTGGAAAGTGGTAGGGGATGTGAAGATCTACAGTCGGAACAAGATGTTGGGTAGATCAATGGGTGAGAAGCATTCCGCGATGAGAAGTCTCACTCGTTCAGATGAAAAAGGGTTAGTAGAATGTTAAAGTTCTCAAGGTTGAGTAGTCCCAATGAAGGTAGTTTAGAGATCGACGGTTGATATTGATCTCCCCAAATAAAGCTGTGCAGGTTGATAGTGTTGATCTCCCATATTATGTCTCCCCTCCTCACTCTTCTCACCTTTTGACTTGAGTCCTCTTCTTCTTCCTCCTCTTCCTTCCATGGTCTCTCTGATTTTTGCCCTGAGCACCCTCGAAACAAAGAATGATCTTTGAAATTATCTGGACACGTCAGAGACTAGCCATAATCCACCTAAAATTGGGGATTTTGCTTGATCACTTTTAATTGAGTGTCTGGGGAGGACATGATTCAATTCTAAAAATAGTTGTTGAATTTAGGGTTGATAAAAAAGTTGCTTCCTGAAAGCATTCGATTTACATTCTGGGGTTTTTCTTTTAGGTAGGTGCAACCACACTTAACCAAAAGAGACGCCATTGAGTAGAATCAATCCTCCATTCAAAGGTCCTTCCAAATTCCAATGGCTTATTTTATCAACGACCTAACGACCGAATTTTTCACCGATCCGACAGAGTTGTCCCTTATCTAAGTTCAATAAACTATATTCTCCATGGACTGGGAGAGTAGAGACCGCCTTATATATGTATGGAATTTTATTAGCTAGAATAATAATAATGATGTATCTGCGTGTGTATCTATATTTAGGGTGTTTTTTTTAATCACAACTTAGACTTTCTTATTATCTAGCTTAACATTTTTGGGGTTTGGGTTTGGTCTTAGTTATATAGTCAACATTATCAATTTCCTAATTTTCTCTTGAAATGTGTTTTAAAGATATATTAATAAATCTTTATCCGTTACTCAAATCGACTCATTGTCTTGATGATGAACCTTGATAAAGGTTCGTAATGTCGACATATCAAATGGAGTCTACAGTTACCTTGGATACCACTCCTCAAACCTATCAACCCAGAATTTAAGAGAAGAGATTGTAAATATGTTTTTTGTCAAAATAACATTTTTGAATCTGTAAGGTTCACAAAGAGATTATAGTATATAATAGAACTTGTTTTTTGTCTAAACTTTTCACATAAATATAAGATGAAAATTTGAAAAGATCAGTGTGGAATCCCTCTCAAACTTCTTCTCGTGTGAGATCCAAATACTAGTAAGATCCACATTGAAGTTTGAAGGATACTTTTTTCAATGTGTTTGAATAATAATTATATGCACCGAGTTTTGAAAAGAGAAATGAGAATCCGTATCAATCCCTCTCATTTGACATCTAGATGTTAGTAGATTCAAGACTAAAGTTTGAAAGATAAATTTTGAAGTATTCTAATACTTAGGTTTATTATGGTGAAGACGATGCTTAGGGATTAGCTGGAGTTTGAAATTGAATGGCTAGTTACTCATGAATTGTGTCCATATAGAAAAAACATATCAATTATCTTTGTGATGGTATTTGTAATTTTTTTTTGCAATTAATGGAAATGTGGATCCTAAAAAACTTATTTAGCTAGAAAGATAATAATACAATGCTTTTAATAGCATGTAGAAAAGTTCATATCAAAATAGGTAAGGTAAAATGTCATGGAAAAGTTATTCTTCTAATTTTTTACTTTTATGTTGTTTATTTAAACCATTGGTTATGGAAATGATCAAGTGGTCACAAAAAGGATCAACAATTTTAAATCTCCTAGGTATGTACAATGTTAAAAGTACACTAGTTTTAGGTGGACACGTTGGCACTAGACAAAGATCATCTTTTTAGTTTTTGTAATTAATGTTAGGGATTTGATGCCTGATCTCTTTTGGCCTTGTAACATAGTATTTATAATAGTGGAGCTCTTCTCAAAACAATTCTAGACAAAAATAATCTTTAGTACCCCATGAGCCTACTTTCACCCCTAATTTCATATTATGCATTCATAAAAGGTTGCGAGTAGTTCTCAACTACTCTAATCACTTTAGCATGATAGGAAACAAATATTTCCCTTCAAAAAATAAATAGGCCAAATAACTTACAATACAAAAAATCAATACTCCTAATGGTTATGGCTATGTTCACATTAACAAAACAAGTGCATCAATCTCTTTCTAAATGGGATTTTTCCCAATCTCATATTCCATCACGGTTACATGTTTTTCATTATCAACCTGTATTTTAGTCTCTCTTCCTCTATACTAACTCTTGAGTAATCCCCATAAAAATAATATGGAAGTGATAAATCATATGTACATGGTTTACCTCACTAATTCCATATAAATGTTGAATCACTTGGGATTTCTTCTTATTGTAATTTTTTTCTATACAATGTTTTTAATAAATAATGAAATTATTTTTAACACTTAAATTTTCAAATGAAAAGAATGATTTATTTTTAAATTTCAACATTGAAGGGTTCAATTTCTCACATCCCTTCAAAGTAAAATGAGACTTGCCCTTCAAATTTGATCCCTGGCGACTCTGGAGCCATTCAACCTGGTAAAGGTGGTGTCCTGGTCAGGTCTGGTATAGAAAGGATGTCCTCACTTACCAGTTGACCAATAACCATATCCCTCGATGCCATTTGTGACACGCCTTATGTGAATATCATGTCCAAAGCATCATTGATTCACCAGCCTTCCCGACTCCAGAGATCTAGCATGTGGCTTGCGTAGAAAACAGCGGGAGATCATGAATTTCAGATCTTTGAAGCGATGAACCTGGCCTCTACACGAAGCAAAGGGATGCGGCTAGCCGAAACCATTCTGAAAAGGCAAATAATGTCACGTCCAAACACCGCGATCCATGTGGATAGCAATGCAACATCAAAGGAGGCAGCATGACTGGATTCTTGGCATAAAATAGAGATCCCTACCCACATGTCCACTCCTGGCGCCATTATGATGACCAGTCATCTCTGTATCCATCTTCATTTTCATCACCCTATATAAACACCACCTTCCCAGGCCTATTAAGATGCATAAGATGAATCAGTAATTAGAGACAATGCTCAAAGGGTTATTCTGCTAATAGATTCTGAGAATTCTGAAAGAGTTGAAATGGTGATATGCTTTGAGAATATTGTCAGACTCAGGGTTTTGATGGTTGGTGAGCTTGATTCCACGCTCATATATCGCCCTAGTTTTTCACACCAGGAAAGTGCCAACCATCATGGCCTAAATGTGAAGCACTTTGAATGTTTATGGATAGTTGTACCTCTAGCTGCGCAGTGCCTGGGTTTTCCTATCCCGGGAGTGTCTCCCTAGAAACCTTGAAAGAGGTCACGGCTTCCAAAGTCCTATTACATGGTGACTTTGTTTAGAGAAAACCATTCAGAGCTAATGCTCATGCAGGCATGGCGAGTCTCCAAATTCTTCATCACCTCGTTTGTGAATTCCACTTTCCAACTTTATCTGAGGTGGTGAGAAGGTGTAAGACAACCCCCACTATATGACCTGTAGGAGAACCCATGCCATGGGAGGTGGGGAGTACAAAGCTTCCCTTCTCCAAGTCTCCTCATATAACAGTATTACCAGGATAGAGGGGGGTTGTAGAAAAGGCAAAGCATGCAAAGGATATAAACTCCTTTGCCAGTCTGGAAACCATGCAGAAAGGTACCTTTGAGCACAAAAAACACACCCAGGGAAGGACACGTTGTTGATTCAACAGACAGACGAGTGGTCGAGCCCAGTGGTCCATATATAATGTTTGTTTTAATATATGTAAAACGTGGCAGTAGTACCACACTCTAAGATGTTAGTAGTTGATTATGACTAGTGTAAACAGTTTCATGTATGTTTCGAGGATTATCCTCGGGGACAGAGATAGTATAAATTGCTCCCCATAGAGGGGAGAAGGGTTGGGAATTTTCAAGAGCAAAGGCTCTCCAGTGTAATGTGTTTCAATCTTTCCAGATATGAATAACATTGTAGAGGAATGATAATCCTTTCATGGTAGAGAATCCTCATGTGTCATATTTTTCTTCAATAAGTAACTTCTTTACGTGAATGTTTATCTTGTTTTTCATTCCAGTTTGTATTTTCTTTTCATGTTTGAGCATTAGTGTATATGGTCCAGAATTCGTGTTGTATGCTCTCACCACATTGTTTAAGCATTTTCGAACATTCTCTTCTAAAGTCATGCAGAATTCACCCTGGTTAGGTGCTCTGCGTGATGGACTATTTTCTCCTGTCTGGTAATCACCTACTAAATATCTCCATATTGAAGGATGGATGACTATCTTTCCTCTGTCCGTAAAATTTCATGATTCCTTACCTCCTGCAACACATATTTCAGACTGGATTGTTGACTCCATTGCCCAATGGTCCCCTCCATGATCGTCCCACCATACTTTATAAAAACAAACTTGTTCTATTCAGAAATATGACCTTCTGACTTGTCTTTGATTGAATATCTTGCATATGAAAACTTTGTAAATAGTGAGACAACCCTCTCTAAATTAGCCACCAATTAGCTTACTGCATGCCTATTGAGTTACAAGTGGTTTCCATTTTCATACATTGATTTTCCCACATCTTTATCGTGATAATGGGGCTTGTGGTTGTTGTTGATATGTATATATTCAATTAGCATTACTCATTGTATATCACATGGATGTAAGGATGAAAAATAGAACTTGGGTATGCATAACAACAACCCTCATATTCATAGATAGATTCATAAAAGCCAAAAGCCAAAGAAAATATATCAGGGTTACACATTACAATTTACAATTGTCATAAGGAAAATAAAATCACTTACTTGAGCCAACTGTAGTTGTGGAAGCAAGACAGCATAGACACAACCCCGTGAACAAGAATGAACCATGGATGCAAAAATAGGGTTTTTCACCGGTGGATGCAAAAATGGCTAAGTAGCCTTAGAAATATGCCCGCCCTAAATTATGGGTTAGAGTAAATGCCCGCAGCACAAGGGGGTCTTGTAGATTAATCTTCGGTCTACCTGACCATGTCTTCAGATTGGCTTGGAAGTGGTTGAAGAAACAGTTATGGACCTACCAAAAGGGTGTTTTAGGAATATTAGACCAAATTGAGAAATTTGTCTATGGAATTAATGGTGTTAAATCTGCCCAAGTGGCCTTAAGGAAATGCCCACCATGCCTCATAGGATGGTGTGAAAAATGTATTGAGAATGTTAGTCTCTAGAGTGTTGTATGGAGCATACAACCATCTCACTTGCCTCACCAAAATACAACATATATTTAAGGAAGAATTGGTCCTAGCAGCCTTAGTCAAAATTGGTCCCAACAGCCTTAAGAGAATGCCCACCACAATTCATGGTTTGAGAAGAATGCCTGCACCATGGTACCGTCCTATGCCTAGTTGGTTTGGATACCTATTCATGATTTAATTTTTCTTTAATTTTTCTTGAGGAGAAAGATACAGGCCTGCTAAAACAGGGTGTTTCACCGGTGGATGCAAAATGGCTAAGTTGCCTCAGAAAGATGTCTGCCCTAAATTATGAGTTAAAGTAAATGCCCGCAGCACATGGGGGTCTTGTAGATTGGTCTTCGGCCTACATGAAAATGTCTTCAGATTGACTTGGAAGTGGATGAAGAAACAATTATGGACCTTCCAAAAGGTTTTTTTAGGCAGATTAGACCAAATTGAGAAATTTGTCTAAGTGTGGAATTGGTGTTAAATCTACCCAAGTGGCCTTAAGGAAATGCCCACCATGCCTCATAGGATGGTATGAAAAATGTATATATAATGTGAGTATCTAGAGTGTTGTATGGATCATACAACCATCTCACTTGCCTCGCCAAACTACAACATATATTTAAGGAAGAATTGGTCCCAGCAACCTTAGTCAAAATTGGTCCCAGTAGCCTTAAGAGAATTCCCACCACAATTCATGGTTTGAGAAGAATTCCTACACCATGGTACCATCCTATGGCTAGTTGGCTTGGATGCCTATTCATGATTTGATTTTTCTTTAATTTTTCTTGAGGATAAAGATACAGGCCTGCCAAAATAGGGTGTTTCACCGGCGGATGCAAAAATGGCTAAGTAGCGTCATAAATATGCTTGCCCTAAATTATGGGTAAGAGTAAATGCCCACAGCACATGGGGGTCTTGTAGATTGGTCTTCGGCCTACCTAACCATGTATTCATATTGGCTTGGAAGTGGATGAAGAAACAGTTATGGACCTGCCAAAAGGGTGTTTTAGGCAGATTAGACCAAATTGAGAAATTTGTACAAGTATGGAAATTGTGTTAAATCTGCCCAAGTGGCCTTAAGGAAATGCCTGCCATGCCTCGTAGGATGATGTGAAAAATGTATTGAGAATGTGAGTCTCTAGAGTGTTGTATGGAGCATACAACCATCTCACTTGCCTCACTAGATATTCTCTAAGGAGGAAGATGTCAACCCGCCAAAAGTGCCTCCAAGCCATATTTGCACTATTCGAGTACTGCAAAAACTGCTTAAGTGGCTTCACAGAAATGCCCACCAAATATTGTACTGATGATGATAAATTTATCTGAGGGTATGGGGTTGTTATTTGATGAAGTGGCTATCTTTCCATGTTCTTAGTTTTTGTTATGGTGACGACATGAGGAAAATAGCAATCTGCCAAAATAGAAGAAAAACATTTTTGCATATTCAAAAGTATAAAAAATTGACTAAGTGTTAAGAACAGAAGTTTGAGAGGTCAGTTGGAAATGACCGCCAAGGGTTGTATTTGTTCAAGTAAATTCATCGAATGTAATGGATCCATTCTTGGGTAAGTTTTCCATTTGCTCATGACTTCAAGTCTCCATGGGGTGTTCACATATGTGAAATAGGAGTTTGCCAAAATAGGAAGAAATATGTTTTGATGCTAAAAATAAGTTAAGAAGCTATTTTGATATGCCCACCAGAGGCTGAGGTTGTATCAGTAAATTCTAAGGGTGACATGGTCTTGTTGCCTAGTGGACTGGCTATCTAGCCATATGTTTAGTTTGCTTAGTGATGGATAGATGACAAAAATATGAGTCTCATGATGTGATGAGGTTGGAAAGACACATGATGGTGTCCTAATGTCTCATGATGTATTTGTTACATTCTGATAGTGGTTTGCAAGAGTATGATAATTTTGGGAATTTGACTAAGTGATGAAAACTTGCCCTAAAGCAGTTGCGTTATGAAAATGTCCACAGTAATTCATTACAAGAAGAAAATGTACATTGAGGAGAGACAAAGAAGCTTCAGAGGATGAAAGTGGTCCTAATGGAATCACCATGTTGGCCTCTACCGATTGGATGTCTCATACCTCTAATTGGATGAAAATAAAAATCTCATCACGTTGACCTGGGGAAATCAGTTTGGTTGTGTTGAATGGGATGTACTACATCATCTAGTATCATTGGTTTAGGAGTTGGTGAAATTAAAAATCCCTCATGTTGACTTAGGGTTTTAAAATTTTGTCCAAGCAGTAAATCTATAGTTTAAAATGCTATTTTCAAATGCCCACCAGATGATGTGTGTGTGTCAATTAATTCATCAAATTAGATGTATCTGTTCCTTGTTGAAGTGTTTATCTAGTCATGGTTTTATTTTTCCCTATGGAGGTCACATCAGTGAAAAATTAACCTTCCATGTTGAAAAAGAGTCATGTTCACACAGCAGATGAGTTTTCCCGCACATAGCTTAAAAATATATAATAAAAAAGTTTTTCAGATGCCCGCACAAGCCAGATATTTAAATAGAGATTGGTCAGCCAGTTAATTAAAAAAATCTGAAATAAATAAGAGACATAAACATAACATAGTTTATTATTTAATTAACATACATAAATTTAATTTATTTCGAACAGATTGATGCTTTCTTTCACAACCTACAAGCAGTCTCGTAGTGATCATTGAAAACGTTGGATTAAGAGATGAATTCTCTATAATGTTATCTTATATGCCGATAAATACAAAACTCCACCATACAAAAAAAAAATCATCAACTTTCGATAAATACATGTATACAGTGGTATGCCAACTAAAAAGCATTTTTCATTATATGCCAATAAATACAAAACTCCATCATACAAATATTTTTTTCTCATTAACTGTCAATAAATACATATATACATTGATTTATACATGTCTAGCATGTTTCAGAGATGGCTACAATCCATCCTCTTGAGCAGAAGACAAATGTGAATTGTCTCTCTTGCCTTTCGTAGAAGACTGTAATTGTACTGGAGTTGGACAAGGCACTTATTGCGATTTCTTTTCAAGCTCTTTAACTCTCTTTGAAACTTTTTTTAAATTTTCAAGCAAAACATTTTTTTTCGCCATCAGTTTCTTCAACATTTCCACATTTTTCTTATACTTGGTTGATTCCTATTCTTCCTTGACCTCCAATTTGTCTCTAGTATGTTTCAACTAGTTTTTAACTTCAGTTAATTCACGTTTCAGATTATGTATTTCTTTCTCCTGCTCTTTTTCCCTCAACTTTATCTCGTTGGGAAGGACAGGAATTACACTCATCGCAGTAGCTAGCCCTTTTAATTCCTTCTCCAAATCAGCAATTCTAGATTTAAGTGTTTGAATTTCCATATCACATCCCAAATGCTGAACTTTTCTACCTTCTAAGAGTTTTGATTCCATCTCCCTTATTTTTTCATCTTTCTCGGCCATCTTCTCTTTCATTTCTTTATGTAACGGTGATGAGCCATACAAATCACCTAGTGCAAGGCTCACTGAGAAGCTTTCTTGTAGCATCTTCTCTCATCTTGCTAAGGACTTCTCTGGCTCTTCTAAGGACATTGTACCTCTAGGTGTATTTTTCCTTCTACCCTTACCCTTACCCTTACCCTTACCATCGTCTCCTTTGGTACCGTTACCTTCACCCTCACCACCTTCTTCACTGGAAATTTTGTTTCCTCTACTTTGTTTTTTAAGTTTTAAAGTTTCAGAGATCCTTTCTAACCTTGTTCCTTTCAGCTTATCATCTTTCCTAGAAATGGTTTTTCTCAAATCAGAAATTATTGATTCTAATTCTCCAACTTTTTTTCCATGGCTTCCCTCTCACTCTTTCAATTTAAACTGATATTCTTGTACTACCTATTCATATTCTTTAATTTTCTTCTCCATTACTTGTAAAGGACCCATTTCTATCCTCACTGGTGGTACATTGAGAATAGGTGGTCTTTTTTTCAACTCTTCTTTGAGTTCACTCGCTTCAGCATTAGATTTTTCCAAAGCCTCTTCATACGCAACGCTGCTATCTGTCTTCTGCAACGCTGCTATCTGTTTTAGGCATTGTAAAATATTATCATCTTTTCTCAAGCACTATTCCGCCCAATTGCATATATAGGGAGCTTGTTCCTTGAAATGCTCCATTTTATCATATAGGATGAACACGTACCTACTATCAAACTTATATAATGCAATGTCTAAATGCATAGCGGAAGCCCTTGATTCCGATTTGGAAGAACAATCATACTCAATTGTCAACTGTTTAGGAGGAATTCTATCAATAATGTCTTGAGGAATGGAAAAGTGAGCAGTAGTTTGTTCCATTTCGTTGCCTGTCATTTCCTCCCAATGACCTCTATCTACATGCCCCTTAAAGTCTTTCAAATTTATGGCAGCACAAATTTCATCATTTGTGACCAAATCAGGACATTGTACTCATAATTTGGCATGGTGCTCAGGACTTTCTACTGGCGATTCCTCATTCTGTTCAGTAGGGTGCAATGGTAATTCCCCATGGTGCTTAGGATATTGTACTAATTCCTCATTCTGCTGAGGAGACTGTACTGGAAATTCCTTGTTATGTTCCCTTCTTTTATGTTTCTTAACATATGTTTTATGAACAGGTGGTTTTGGAAAAGATATTTTTCCATGCTGGTTGATATCACCAATCTCTTTTTCAGTAGCATGGGGTCGACATAAATCAATAATTCATAAACCAATATTACTCTTCATCCAACTCAACATCTATATCATGATTTGGTTCAGAATACATATTCATGAAAGGCTCATTCACATCAACATCATCATCAATGGAATCTTCACTAATATAGTCATCTACATCGTCAATGAGATCATAGTCTACTAGATTTGGATGATCAACCTCTTCAACTTATTCATCGAACACATCGACTACAACTACCTGCTCCTGATCTGAATCATCATCATCATCATCATCATCTTCATGATTATATTCATCATCTACATGATTATACATTACTGGTCTTCCTCTTGGATCGTATCTAACAACGTATGACCAACCTGCTTTACTGGTACCTCTGAGTAAAAGACTTGCTCACATTGACTTGTAAGAACATAAGGCTCTGTACCCGGTTCAAATGCCCTTGTATTAACCATGGTAAATCCATTAGCATGCTCAATAATAGTTCTTTTAGGATCATGTTCATGCATCCGTAGCCTGTACCACTTCACCTCAAACAAAACTATTTTAAAGGAATTAAAGTCACACTCAATTATGTCCTCCAAATTCCCATAGTACCTATTCTCAATTTCTTCTGGATGTCTATCACTTCTAGAGGAAACATCGGTGACCTTAAACACTGCAGGTTATCCCACAATCCAAGGTTTTCATCTTATCATCCAACATTTTGATACGAAATTTACGACCATTACACCACATAGCCTTGTGATGTTTCAACTGCAACATTGACAACAAGTAAAAAATGCATTGTGAATTAATAAATGTCATATAGAACTTAGAAAATATATTTGAAAACTTAAACAAACCAAATATGTTGAAAAAATGGGAATTAACAAGAAAAATGTGGGTAAACAATTTACTTGCCCTTTTATCTTTTAAACCATAGGCTAAATTAACTTCCCTTTGCGACGTAAGATCAAGAAAATGATGTTGATGATGATGAGATGTTTTAATCATCTCATTGGCCCCTTCCCATGATAACCTACTGAAGCATTCTTTACAATCTTCTATCCAATGTTCCATCCAATCAAGGTTGTTTGCAATGTATAAATGTAAAGCATCCCACACTCGAGCAACTATATGAAAAAATAACAATTCACTATCATTAATTAGATATCATTACATGCATAGTTTAATATAGTTGAATATGCAGGATTAATAAATAAATAAAACAAATTAGTATGATAAAATAAAATTGGAAAAATACATATTATATTAATTCCACAAAATCTAATAATTACCTTTCATGGTCCTCATTGTACCTTTCCCCAATAGGACCTCCCCTTCAAATTTGTTGATGGAGTTGAGATGCCAAATGCGAGGCACATTCATATTTTCTACTAATTTAGGTAGATACTAATATACACCATGCATTGATATACCCTATATCCCTCAACCACAGAACCCTCGGAAGGTGCTCTTTGTCTAACACGATCCTTCAATGACTTCAACTTCCTCTCCACCATCCACATCGACCTTGTGTGTACTGGTCCACATAATTCAATCTCCTCAACTTGGTGTATGAGGTAGTGTTCTTGTGCATTGAAAAATGTTGGAGGTAGATACTGTTGCATTTCACACATTAGTCGAGGAATTTCTCTCTTCCAATACCTTATATCTTCTTTATGGATTTCTTTTGGGGAAAACCACCTGCAAATGATGCAATAAAATAATATCAAGCCATATATAAAATTTGTGGGAAAAACATAATATGTCAATAAGTTCCTCGGAAAATCATGGACCAAGTACATTTTCCATATAAAACATTAATTACTTACCTCACGTATTTTCCAAGAACATAAATACTTTGCTTTATGTTGTTGTCAAAGTCATCTGGGAGAGATAAAGGTAGAACATACTGTATCAAAAAACACATAACTATTATTTATTTCCAAATAAGAGAATAAAATTAATAAAATAGTGCATACCAATAAGGAAATATATTAAAAACTCACAATTACCTTAATGAATGTATTCCAATCATGTGTTTTAACCCCACCAAAATCACCTTTTTTCGTTAAGATATTCTTTATGTTAGAGGAAAATCCCGTCGGAAACCTAATTTTTCTGATAACCTCTTTTACAATATTGCTCTGTTGCTCCGTCAAGCACCAAGGAAGACTAATATTTTGTTGACGGCCATCACCATTAGAATTAATGATCACACTTTGCAATGCATGATTAGATTTTTGGATGCCACTACAAATATTTCCAATTCTTTCTTTGTGAGTCCTTCCATCTAATATTCGCCATAACAATTATGTTATGTTCTTCCTGATATGCATTGTATCAAACAAATGAACTATTTGTAGGTGCTCGTAGTATGGAAACCTACTGAATTGCATCGGGTAAATTTTCATTCCTTGTGGAAGCCCATTCGTTCCTTAACACCATTCATAAAACATCGACAAAATCAAATTAACACTAATTAATCAATATAGGTACATACCGCCCTAAACATAATTCACTAAAAAAAAAGATTTATATAATATATGATACAAGTTGAATATGATTGTCATTGATGTCAAAGGAGTTCAGTGAATGACAAAAGGATAACCAAAGACATGATGGCAGGGTAAACTCAGTGAAAGACAAAGGAATGACAAAGGAAGTAATGACATGGAAAGTATGATGATGTGGCATGTATGGTGAGGCTAGAAAGACACATAATGGTGTTTTGGTGCTATCAGGAAGTCAATGTTTTAATCTGACATCATTCTGCAAAAATATGGTAACTTTGTGAAACTTTGGAAATTGACTAAGTATAAAAAAGTAGTCAACATAGTATTTTTCCTACTTTTGGAAAATTGATATTTTGCATATATGACCATTGTAAGTCAGCTTGAAAGTATGGATGGATATCCATTTCAACAAAGAACAAATCCATGCCAATTGATCAACCTATTGACATGCACCCAACATCTGGCAGGCATTTCAAAGTGGTCTTCCAAAGTGCTTATTGACACTTGGACAAATCTCTTCAAACCCTAAGTCACCAAGGTGATTTTTTTTTTCATCAAACTTGGAGAGTGAGACATCCAAAATGTGAGGAACATCATACTAACTCAACCATGCCAATATTCTCTCCTGCAATCTCATCATCTAACCTTAGCGGGCATTTTACTGGGATAGTGCAAATGAAGGTGAGAAGCACTTTTGGTAGATTGATATCTTCCTCCGCAGTCTCTTTGGGAAATATAAAACCATGGTTGGATGCACCAACCAACATAACAGATCCTATCACTTTCCGATAATTGTTCTCATCATCTTATGAGAGGTGGCGCGCATTTCCTTGAGGCCACTTACGCAGATTTTACCAATAATTCCATACTAAGACAATTTGTCCAAAACCTAAGGTGGATTTTTCATTTCACCCAAAACCTGAACTAATGCTACTAGATGATGTATTACACCTTATTGAGCACACCTATGTTGTTTTCACTCCTATGCTCATCTTCATTTTCCCTAGGCGGGCAGTTCATTGAACTTTGGTGTAAGACGGCCTGAAACCCTGTTTTGGCAGATCCATATCTTCTTCCTCAAGCATCATCAAACCAATGTGAGAACATGGCCAAGTATAAAAAACATACACCTACAGGATGACTAGGTGGTGTAGTCATTTTCTTTAACCCACAAATTATGGTAGGCATTTCCCTAGAGCAATTCTGACTAACTTGACCAAAAATCCTTCTTTTGGGAGACCTGTATCTTCTTCTTCAAGGAGTTTTTCTGAGAACCGGGGCCATGGTCAGATAGATATTTAAACAAACTATGGGATGGAAGTTCATGTAGGGAATTTTATTCTTCTTATGAATTATGGTGTTCATTTTCATAAGGCAACTGCTTTAGGGAAATTTTTCAACACTTGGTCAAAATCCCCAAATTATCATACTGTTACCAACTACTACCAGAATGTAACAATGACATCATGAGACATTAGGACACCAACTTGTTTTTTTCAACCTCATCATGCATGCAATATCAACACTTCTTTTGTCATTAATGACCTCCTTTGACATCAATGACAACCATACTCAATAGTGTCCAACAATACATAAATAATTTGGCATACCTTAACGATTTCTATTATATTCCAAAGTCCATAGGTGAGGTGTCATTCTTCGTGTTTTTTTTCCATTCTCTTCTTTACCATTGAATTTTTCTTGTCTATAGTTCGATAACTATGGTTCTTAGGCAAAAAGTTCCTATACTCATCAAACACTTCCTTTGCTAAACTCCTTGAATGACGAGATTGTATCCTGGGACCGCAAGCTGGACATGCAAATTTACCCTTTGTTTGAAGACCTACAAGATATATGAATTAGTGTAGAGAATTAGAATTACCATTTAAAATAATGCATGATATTTTCAATAGATATATATAATATTAAAGAACAAAAGAAAGTAACAATATACCACAAAAATGTGTTAACCCGGGAGCATCATGAATTGTCCATCCAAGTATTCCATGGATTTGAAATCATATTTTCCCTATTGGTCTAGAGATCTCATACATAGTGACGCCAGCCCATAGCTTGAAAATTGGCCACTTTTCTTCAATGCACCTAAATTCAGACCCATATGCAAACATTCGAAGAACATCGTCTTGAATTCTGTTCTTTGCATGGAAATCCATAAACTGTGCTATACTTTGACACTTGAACAACTACTGGAGATGTGGAATTATAGGAATATAACGAAGAACTTTGTGAGGCACCCTTTTTGTCACTTTATCGGTCCAATACCTGCTTGTTTGACATTGTGGGAATTCATTTTCTAATGCATATTGTCCATAGTATATGATATGATCATTAGTACATGCATCAATAGCTTGATACTCCATTCCAAATTCTTTCATAATCACATATATCTCTCGATATATGCGTGGTAAAATATTTGACATTCGTAATAGAAATTCACCTAACAATCTACAAAATTCAAAAGAATAAGTCAATGTAAACAATATTAATCATCAATATCGCATCCATACTTTACAAATTAGATAACAATAGAAATATAGGAAAAAAGGAAACCCTTTATGTACATGTGAACATGCAAACATAAATAATTAACAAATTACATACCTTAGTATCTGTGTAAGACAAGTGTTTGATAAACCATTCAAAACCTTCAACTTCACTAACAACAATATAGAAGATAGAAGATTTGTTTTTGAGCCTTCATAAAGAGGTTGACGTGCCTTCTCGAGTAGAGGATCAACATCATGACTATAATCCTGGTTCTCCTCATCCATTGGATCAAATGTGTATTTGATCAATCTATGTATCTCATCTTCCTGAATTGAATCACTAACGTTATCTCCATCCATATCATCATTAAGAACTTGATCAGCTTCAATATTCTGATCTAGATGTTCGTCACCCTGTAAATGAGTATTTCTGCTAGTACTTGGCAAATAACTCTCTGGAAGGGGACATTTTGGGGGCATTGTCTATATATTTACAAACAACGTAGTAAAATTAGTGTGTATAGAACATATAATAAAATGATAAGACATTTTACTGAAATTCATGACATGATGACTATTACAGAGAATACATTAAAAATTGAATAACCTCTTACCAAGGGATGATATTCATAACCCCCTTTGGCGTGCCACTTCTCCCTACAATGTCTTTCAGTTGTCGTTCTTAAAATTATTCTTCTTTGCAAGCCCCTGCAATTAGAGTAAGGGAAATAACATTATCCATATCCCCTTGCCTCTAATGCCGCTCTAAACTGAGCAAGCTTCCTTGCATTTTCATTCATAGTGAAAAATCCTTGTAGTGACAAGTAATTGTCTTACCTACACCATACCAAACAGTAACTTGTCAAATACATTAGATATAAGTATATTTATAAATGCAGTATATTATATACTAATTTCTATAAAGAAAAACATGAAGACTTTGATGAATAGGATTGTCATTGATGACAACATTAATGACAATCATTTTGAAAAATATGGTAATTTGGTGAAAAACAGGAAAATGACTAAGTGTTGGAAAACTGGCTTGGGTAGCCTTAAGAAAATTCCCGCCACAAATTGTGTTGAAGAAAATGCCCGCACCATATGGGGGTCTTGTAGATTGATATTTGGCCCACCTGACCATGTCTTCAGATTGTCTTGGAATTATCTGAGGAAGAAGTTATAAACCTTCAAAACAATGTTTTAGGAAGATTGGACTAGACTAAGAAAATTGTGTAAGTGTTGGAAAAACTGGCTCATGTGGCCTTGGGAAAATGCCCACCGTACCTTATAGGTATATGATAAAAATTATCTGAAGCTATCATCCTACATATTTTTGAAGAGGATATCTTACCATGGTCTTAGTTATCAAAGAAGATGTTTTATTACAAAGATAATGGTCTTCCAAAACAGAGTTTCAGCTCGTTTTTCACTATTCCAGTACTAGAAAAAATGCCTCAGTGGCCTCAGGGAAATGCCCACCCTATCTCATAGGATGATGAGAAAAATAATATGAAAGTTTTAGTGTATAGCTTGTGGATGGGTGCATCTAACCATGGTCTCAGTTATCTTGTGGAGTGTTTTACAACAAATATATAAATCTTCCAAATGTAAAAAAAATATTATTTTGCATTTTAAAAACACAAGAAAATTGGTTGTGTTAGATTCAGGAAATTGAAAAGGAATTTTGAAATGCCCGCAAGGAGGGGTTATTTTGATGATAAAATTCACCAGGTAGCATAGACATGTTCCTTGGTGAATGGACTATCCATCCATACCTTCAAGTTGTCTTATCATGGTCTCATATGCAAAATATCAATCTGCCAAAAATAGGAAAAATAATATTTTGCATAGTGAGAACAAAAGAAATTTGGTTAAGTGTTAAAAACAGGAGTTTGAGAGGTCAATTGGAAATTCCCTCCAAGGGTTGTCTTTGTGCAAGTAAATTTATCAAATGTCATGGATCCATTCTTTGGTAAGTTGTCCATCTGCTCATGACTTCAGGTCTCCATAGAGTGTTCACATGTGTGAAATAAGAGTCTGCCAAAATGGGAAGAAATATGTTTGGATGTTCAAAATAGGTTGAGAAGCTATTTTGAAATGCTTGCCAAAGGTTGTGTGTGTGTCAACAGATTTATCTTGTGATATGGTCTTGTTCATTGTTGAAATGGCTATCTATCCATGCTTGTAGGTTTCCTTGTGGTGATCACATGATCTAAGTGTTGAATTAAACAGTTTGGAAGCCTATATGCTGATGTGGACAGTACTGAAGACAAGATACTAATGGTGTACGGACAGCGTTGAGACAGGGCTGCAGTATGTTGTATGTTAAATGACTTGCTGAGTACAAAATGAAGATTTACTAATTGGTATTTTTGATGTGTGTGCTTGTGGCAAACTTTGGAAGAGTGTGATGTATCAATTGTAATTTATAATCTGAAATTTGTATAGGGAGGCTGGGTAGAGCTGGGGAAATACTTATTGGTATTTTGAAAAGTTGAAGCTTGTTTGGATGTTGTAGCATCCAAGTCAGTTGTAGCTGAATGAACCATTCTGGTGGGTGGTGCCATCTTATGGGTTGTAGCCCATATTGAATATTGAAGTCTCCACTTATATAAATATTACAAAACTATATCTTCTGTCCCTTGTGCAATGTCTTGATAGTGATGTATTTAATTGATGAATGACATGTGCCTAGTTGATATTGTTCTTTGATAAATATGTTGTTGAAGCAATTGTTAAATAATGATATAAGATTGGTAGAAAAAGTTGAAATTGAGTTGAATCCTTTTCTCACTGATTCACCCCCCCTCTCAGTGAGCATTGTGTCTAACAGACTAAAGTTTTCATTGATACCAAAAAGTGTTATGCAGTGGCCTTTTATTTACTCACAAGGAGACCTTGATAGTTTAGGCATTGGAACACTAGGTGGCCCAAATGGTCCAAATGAAAGTTGTCCTTCTACTATGGAAAGCGATTAACACGGTGTCAATGAACAATTGCTTAGTGGAGCATCAGGTCTATAAAAAAAACGAATTGGCTAGAGTCATTTTTGACTAGACCCTCTTGTTGCAATTACTCTGGTTTAAATAAAAGGGGGAATTTGGAGAGTTGTTAAATTCATTCGTAAGGTACATGAACCGAAGAATACAACTATTATTTTGATCCTCAATGTTAGTTTGTATCCCCCAAAAAAGGATGCATGCTTACCTTTTATGAATTTATGGCTAGATGATTGTTGCAGAGTATGACCGATCTCTCTAGTTTTGGATATGGTTGATAAAGAAATATGGGCTCAATCCGTGCTCAATAAATCAAAACTATAGAAAATGTGCCGAAAATGCATGAGTCAAGCGGTACAACGGACGAACGATTCCATGCACATTCTCATATACACTTTCAATTATACAAGGATTGAGTTTTTAGCCTAGAGACTACAGAGACACTTTGTGTGCTTGTCAAAGAGACACTGGGAGGTAGTTGATGCAGCTTGTTGATCATTTTTATAAATAAAAGACTTCTTTCAGACAGGTACCCCTTCACCCAGACCCAACAGATTTGTAACACAAAATAAAATTTTAAATCTGAGTAGAGTTGTGAAGCTTTAGCAAAAATAGAAGCCTGCTCTAACTCAGCAAGGATAATTATGAAAGCCATTACAACTTGACCCACATGTAGACAGCCAAGAGCTATTAATGCCATTAATTACAACTTGACCCACGCGTAAACAGCCTTTGAAAGCTAGCATTAGTTTCACGGGTCTGCAAAGATAGCCATATATCGTCGATATAGAGACGAAAGTTCGTTGAAAATTAAAAACGTCGATATTGTCACGGTCTTTCCGCTGTGATAAAAAAAATGAAGTATTAATCCACGAATGTTCAAAACGTGGAATTATTTCATGGGAAAATCCGCCCAAATGTATTAGTGTTGTAATCTAGATTGCATTAAATATTGAAATACTGAATGTGTAAACCCCCAAATAAGAAAGAATGATGTTATGTGACATTAAAGATGAGGTAAGGTTATTTCAACTCTATACATTAAGCCACCCAACTCTTTTTAGAGATGGCCCCTAACTATTCAAGGTGGAACCATGTATACACACATGAGGTAGGTATATTAGTGACCAAAACCTAGGATTTTCACAAGGTGGCAATTGTGGGATGCATTTTCACTAAAATGATATTTCGTTGGCTATTGTAAGTGTTTATGGTCCTTTTAAACCATAACTCCAACACTCTTCATGATATTTGATTCATTTACACCTTCATTGGTCATCTTCATTGGATTCACAACCATCCAACAATAAATATTTTGGAAGTCCCATTTACTAGTTTTAGAGGAAGGGCATTAATTCAATAGGATCACATTCTTGTTTCTTAAATTACAAAAAAAAATATTTAATTAAGAATGCATACTTTTAAAGACACATACATGCACCACACATGCATTTTTATCTTTCACATTATAGTTTCATTTATTGATTGTAGTCATTTCCTATCATATACTGCATTAAACCGTTCTCCCTTTAATGTTGGAATGATAGAAAGCTCTCTTCCATGTTAAAATTCCTTAAGGATGCAAGGTCTACCTCCTATTAGAGGTAAGGTTGTAATTTCCTTGATTATCAATATATATCTACATTAATTTTCCCCTCCATTATAACGTTTATTTGATGGTGTATCCATTGCAATGGTATATTTGATCTTGCCTTAAGAATATTAATAGACTATATTTGGGATATTTTATGATTCCTCTTAATTGAAAAGGTTTGAGTTTGGTATCTTCTTGTCTTCTTGTGTGCAGGTAGCAGGTGTAAGGAAATGGGGATAGATATATGGAGCTGCATCATCTAGGAATATGCAAGGACAACCATCAAGCATAAAGTGAGGACCATTATTATCTTATTTATCATGCTTTGATAGGATAAAGAACCTTATATATATAGGTGATAGTGTGGTTATCTATCCAGTTGTCTATCTCAGATCAAGGACAGATCTCAGGGAAGTCTCACTTGTCCACAAGGAATATTTTTCCTACAATAGAATTGGTGGATCCATTGGTGAAGGATCGATTGATTCTTCCTTAGAACTTATTGGTCTCATGTCTCCTTTTGTTTCTAGAAGGGTATTTGCATCTATTTCCTTTATTTCTTGTTTTATGGGTTGTCGGGCCTTTCAAATCCATAGGATTTGTTTGATTGAGGACATTTTCCCCTTAGAATTATTTGGTTTCTCCCTATCTATGGGATATATATTGACCTATTTGTTTCCTAGTATATTATTCATGAGCGACCAAGATCTTTGGTCACATAGCGTTAATCCTAGTAAGAGTGGCAAGGGCCTATTTGAGCACATTTGTTAGTCCTTTCACCACTAGATGGGTTGGTAGACAATATTGTGAGATTGTTGTGAGTATTTTTAATTGATTTGATTACTAGAAATCCTTGATCTGGTATTTTGAAAGGATCTGGTACTCGATAGATAAAACGACTTCAAAACCATGTACAAAGTGAAATGGTGTGAATCCTCTAGCATTTTTTAATCAAGGTTCAACTGCAATACCATAGGGCAAGGAAAGGCATATGGTGCCAATTAGAATTGTCTGTATCAACTATGTTGGAGAATAGTTTTGAGAACCTTTTTATGGCTTCGACTTGTCCATTGGTGTGGGGGTAATAAGTGGTAGAAAAGTCATGTTTGAAGACTAATATGGAAGATAATTCGTCAAAATTTTGATCACAGAAATGTTTGTCATTGTCAAATATTAATTATTTGGGGATGCCAAACCATGTGATAATGTGGTTAAAGAAGAACCTCGTAGTAGTAATGGATTTGCAATCAAAGATAGGCTTCGATTTATCCCACTTTGTGAAGTAGTATACCACGACAATTATGTATTTGTGACCTTGAGTGGAGGTGGTACAACATTCCATGAAGCCAATGGCCCATTTGTAAAAGGGTCCTGCAGTGATGATCGGATGGAGGGGGGATGGGGAAGTTCATGTTTTGCAAGTGAAAACTTGATAGTTAGCGCATATTTTAACAGCGTAGACACAATCCTTAAATATGGAAGACCAAAAATATCTTGCATGGAGGATTTTTTGGGCAGTGGATAATATGGAGAGGTGGCCACCATAAGAACCGTTGTGGAAATCGTTAAGTACCTATTTTGCCTCGCTATGAGGAAAAACATGTCGTAAAATGATATCTCTATTGCGGTGATAGAGGACATATTCAAGGAGGAGATATCAGGGGGCTTGGTGGAAAATGTATCGATTATCATTATAAGAAAGGTGGGGGATGGATTTCTGAGTTTTGAGGTAAGTCAATGAATCATCGTACCAAGGGTCATCACTAGTGATGTTGAAAAGGTGCTCATAAAGTAATTGGTCATTCATTAGTTTGCTTAGCATATTAGTGGGTAGGTCAATAATAAGCTCAGTAAGAGCTATGGCCTTTTTGCTTTTGGGGGTTACAAACTCAATATCAAATTCCTAGAGGATTATGATCCATCGTGCAAACTTTCTATTGATGAGCCAACAACTAAGTATGTATTGCATTAGATTCTACAATGGCTGTGGTTTTGCAAGGTAATATGTAATGGTACAAATTCTGCATAGAAATGATGACAACTAGTGTGAGCTTCTCATCTTGAGTGTATCTCAGTGCAGGGTTGGACAATAGTAAATGACATGTTCATTACTATTGCCCATTTTTTTGAAAAGAACACTAACCACAAATTAAGTAGAGTTTGATACATAAATAATTAAATATTTATGAAGTTTGGTGTGCAGATCAGTGGTGCAGAGGCTAGTGCTTTGAAGGAGATTTCAGAATGATCATCCCATTAGAGCAAGGTGTATTTATGAAATAGTTGTATAAATCCATGGGCTTGTGGGGCATAACTACGGACAAAGCGATGAAGAAAGTTGGATTTTCCTTGGATACTCTGCAACTAGCGTCGCATTCATGGGGGTTGTAAGTCCATGATGGCTTTAACTTTTGAAGGCATTAATGTCATCTTGTGAGATGATGAATCCTAATAAACAATCAATGATTATGCAGAATACACATTTGAGTGGGTTTATCTAGATATTATATTTACGACATAGATTAAACATGGTGCATAGGTCCTTAAGGTGGCCTACATGTTTCTTGGACTTTGTTGTGAGGTCATCCTGCAACAAGGCTAGAATGATCTCAGCAATGTCATTAAACACATATTCCATGGATTGTTGAAAGGTATCTATCACATTTTTTAACCCAAAGGGCACAAATTTGTAGGAAAAGGTCCCGTAGGGTGTGGTTAATGTGGTCTTGCATTGATCCTGGGGACGAACCCATATTTGATTGTAAGTAGAAAAACCATCCATAAAGGATAGGGTCTCTCTTATAGCGTAGGATTCTATAATATGGTCGATGAATGGGGTAGGGAGATTTTCTTTAGGAAAAACTAAGTTGATATCCAGAAATTTTGTGTATAAGTGAATGGTTCCTTGTTTTCTGTTCACTAAGACTAGATTGGACACCCATGAGGTATAAGCAATAGGATAAATGAATCTTGCATGAAAGAGTTTCTCAATATTGGGTTTTTGAATGCAAATTCATTTATCTCGGGCCATTTCCTTCTTCGAAAGAATCAGGAGTAGGAATAGGGTTTTTGAACCAATCGACATGTTTTGGAGGTAAGAAGTATTTCAATTCAATGGTGTTTTGTTGGGATACCATTAGTGATGTGAAAGATGACCGATGATGGAGGTTATTGCATCAGAGAACATCTAGATGCATGGCCTCTATTATGGCCTCATCTGTAGAGAAGATCAATTCCTTGATCTTGTCTTCATTAGAAGAAAAATAATCTTCTGATTGGATGCCAATGTTTCTTATATTGATAGTGTGGTTGGGTATAGGATCCTTGAGATGAGGGATGGTGGCCACTGACTTTATATTATGTAACAGAGGAATGCTATTCATGAATAAGATATCAACGCGATTTTAATTATGAGGTGTTGGAGGAAGAATCTGACCGTGAGGAGTGTTTGGTAGCGCATGTGTCATTGGTAATGGTTGTGGTGAGGAATAAGTGTTTTTGACATGGACCATGAGAAGGTTCTCATTGTCACTACTCTTGGTAGAGGCATAATATTCTTCCAAAATGGTTTAAAGGACCAATCCTATGGGGATGAGGTTGTTTGAGAGCTATATTTTTTCCACTCAGAGGGTTCAAGAGGTAGCCATCTATGGGCATTGAAAATAATGTTGAGACATCAGCTTACAATGTCGACATGGATGAGAAGCAAGTGCTTGAATCAAGATGTGGGCTTGGTGTTAGATATGCAGAGTAGTGGCACTTATGGCATTGAAGGGTGTAGTGGTGTCTAATAAAGGAGGGAATGATGTTCAGCTAAAGGATGTGTAAGACATATAGTGTCCAAAACATTTTGAAATCGTGGGAGATCATGAAAATGGTGTGTGTAGTGTCCAAACTATGAGCACATTGAACACACTTTATTGGTGTGTAATGGCTTAGACTTGGGGGTCTTGGAAATCAATGTTCCATAAGTCGCGACTTGGGTGCATGTGTGACACTAATTGGTGTATTTAGAAATATCTTGATCTCTAGGAGGGTAGGGCACAAGTTTTTTTGCAAGACCTTGCTGATCACATAGAGCATAGGGAGGAGTGACCCTCATAGTGGGTGTATCATACTATTGAGGCCTCGAAAATCGCAGGTAACAACAATAGTGATTTTCCCCAATAAGCATTCCCAATTAGCTCGTTATTGTTTGGTATGGGGAATCTGTTCGGTTTATGGTCCAACTACTGTGGGTCAAGTAATGGTTAAAGCTTGTTTTACCGGTTGCATCCCGGTCCACCGTGTATTTGTTTTTTAGTTTTATGTTTATGTATTATATGCAAGTTCCTAACTACGTGCAGTTGATAGAGATAACGAAGAGTGTCACAATGTGATGCGAAGGTTCTTACCTCTCATCTTACCTCTTTCGTTTCTAAATCATGAACAAGAAAACAAATTATACTAGTACTAACTAAATCTATCTAGCCTATCCCCAAGGAGAAAAACTGTAATTAATAATGAGTAATGTACTGTATAACATGCATTTAGAATACTACAGATAGTTGTTCATATTTCAAATACACGAATATAAGTAGACAGATAACCAAAGAGATAGCTCATTGTCAATTAAAACATTCATTACTCAGATATGATATGGAAATTTCATAGAAATAAATAGGAAAACATTCACAACATGAAATAATTCATGAGTTGGAATGATCTCACAGTTCATAGAAACAAGCTGAAACAAATGTAGTTCACATTCAACCCATCTATGGAAAGCATTTGAAACTCCACAGCGCTTTCTCCAGCCAAAAATATAAACTCTTTATTATAAGATGAAATATTTCTTATTACAATAACATTGCACAAAGATAGTCTGAAAAAAGGTTCCTTCTTTACATCTAATTCTCCTCTATTTATACAAAAAACAAAAATTCTTGAACTTCCCTCTTTGCCTTTTGGGCTTCCCCTAACCTTTCCTTTACCAATTTTTTTCCTTTAGCGTAGGGACTCAAAAAATATAAATACAATATAAACAGAATTAATAAATAGTCCAACTAGGATGACCTGACTTGTTCATTCATAAATCTCCTCCACGCATTTGCATCTGTTGCTATGTTTTCAAAACCATAAGGTTCTAGAAATCTGATAGTAATGTCATGCTTAGTACCTTGAGATTTTATATTCACCATTCTGGCTGGGATCAGTCAAAGCTGGTCTTCCAATAAGTGATTGCTAACTGCTTCCTGAGCTATTTCAGTTTTGAGCACTTTCTCATCCAATCCCATGACTAGTTGAATAGCCTGTTCATCCTCCTGCCATCGTTCCTGCAATCACTTCAAAAACATTTCATGATTGGGAAGCTCTTCTAAATTCCTTTTAGCAGAGGTCTGAAACCAATTATAAGTTAGGATAACTTTCCTACAGAAACTTGTATAGACACCCTTATTAAATTGAGCACATAGATCTATGGACAAACACACAAATCACATGATAGATCACACAATTTACTCAGTTATTGAAGAATGAAATAGTGCAAAAATGGCTTGCAGCTGTGAATGCTTTTCATTAATCAAAGAGTAATTAGATAGATAATTATAATGAAGTACAATGGCTTTAATAGCCACAAGCAATTCGAATCCACATAAGGAAGTTCGAATTGATTAGACTCTACTTGACTGTTGGTAACTAAGACCTTGTCTAAATCACTATCGGAGGACTCAATAGTTAACTGACCTTGTCTAAACCATAACCGGAGTTCATCGGAGCTCTAAAACATAACTCAAGTGTTACATTCAGTGTTGACTAATATTAACTGACAGTGGTAGGTGAGAAATGCACCCCACATGTGTTCAGTCAAGTAAACCTAGCGCTAACTAAATGTAGAGGACTAGAACTGAATGTAACTAACTCCTAACTTAGCTTGACTAGTCATTAACTGAAGTGAACTGACCTTGGTTGGTTTCAGCACTCCCAGTGGCTTCCTAAATTGTAGGGATTGGTCTAGGAGGCTCCTAAACTGATGCAATCAAGTGAAATTAGTGGCAGTGAGCCTCAATTAGTGTTCCCCACACTTTAGTAACTGAAATATGTGCCCCAATTAGGTCAAGTGGAATCAATGGTGTTAATGACTATAAATAGACTGGATGGACTCCCGATTTAGACATATGACCAAATTTGGACAAGGGAGGATTAATAGTCCTAAGAACCCTTTGCTGTCTTAATTGTCTTCACTAATTATTCTACTGCTTTACTTGCAAACTCAATCAGCTCATATTCCATCTTTGATGTTTCTAGGTCCTTGATAGGTACACCTACTGGAGGTTCCTTATTTGTTTCTAACCAAGTCATTCATACCTGTAGAGCTTCCAGGATGTCCTGTGTCCTATCCAAAAAATAAGAAGTTGTATTTATAATTTCCTCCAGCCTTATTTCTACCTTTTGAAACTTTAACCTCTCTTCCACCATCTGAATCTGCATTTGATGAATCTTATTCCTTAGTGTAAGAGCGTGCTTCTTCAAAGGTTCAACATCTGCCTTCTGCTCCATAGTTGTCTTCAATGATACTTCCAGTGAATTTTTCTGATTTCCCAAGGCTGCTACCTGAGTGTCATACAGTTTAGCTTTCCCTTCCACAGTAGCCTTTTGCAACTCCAATTTTGTCACTTTATCTTTTAACTGTCCCTTTTCTAGATTCAACTCTTCAATTGACAATTTCATATTATCTCTTTCTGCCTCCAAAACCTAATGTCTCTTCTGGAGTTTCCCAAAATCTTCCAGGATGGCCTTAGACTCCTTTTCAACATTACTTATGGATAACACCAAAGCATATTTATCTGATTGTAGAGTCTGACACTCTTCCTTGGATACCTCAATTTTACTAATCATATCTTCATATTTTCTTTTCAAATTATGACTTTCATTTCTCTCCTTTTTTAAGGTCTCTTTCAACTGTGTTACCTTCTTCTGGGACTGCTCTAAATATGTCATTATTCTATCCACATTATCTTTAGTATCTTGGGATAGGGCTACCCCAACCCTAGCCATTAATCAAAGATATTTTTTGGTACCGTGAACCACTATTTTTTCGGTCACCATCACTCTTTCCTTACCTCCGGTGTTCACCTTTTTCTCTGTTCTTTTAACAACCCTCTTTTTTACCTTGTCATAGAAAATGGTGTTTAAATTGGGCACTTCCTCCCCTTCAGTGGGAATAAAATGAATCAACTCAATCCCGGGTATTGACAATGGATTCCCTCCTACTATACCACTAGATGGAACAGTAGGTTCAAATGGATCAGTATCAGATTGAGCATGTCCTTGATCAGCAGGGTCTTGTTCTTCTCATGTCTCTTCTCTCATTTCTTCAACTACCTTTTCTTCTTGCTCTTTTTCCTTATTAGCATCTTCTAATCTTAATCCCTCACTTTATTTCTGCCTTCTCTGTATTTCTTCTTCTTCTTTTCTTTTCTTTTCTTCTTCTATATTCTTTGTCACCTCTTCAATTGTCTTTCTCTTTTCTTCTTCTTCGGCTCACAACTAGTCCTCTACTTCCAGTGCTAACCTGTGAGCTTCTTCTTTCCTTTTCTTTACTTCTTCTTCTTCTTTCCTTTTAAGTTTCTCAGCAGCTTTGCCTTTCCCACCAACAGTAGTTATCTTTTGTTTGAATCTTCTCCTCAAAGCTGTCATGTTTTGAGCATTCCGGAAGACCTCTTCATCTTTATCCCATGAATGTGTATACTCAAAATGCACTCCAACTGCTGTGCAATAATCAACAACTTTATCCTCAGAGTCATTTCTATGGAAACTCATTTCACTGAAGTGAAAATACTCTAGTTCCTTAACAAATTCCGCTATAGTCTTTACCTTGGAAAATTTGTAACTCCCTATAAAAAAGGGGACTGCAGGGTATACTGCCTTTTTCTGCTCAAATAGGAAATTTCCCACTCCATCAATGTACAACTGTCTCACGGCCTCTTCATGGATCACATAGTCTGTAGCATACCTAGGTAGAAGGGAAGGAGCCCTTGAACCACCGTACATTCTTAAATACAAGCCGTCTTCTGTCAAATAATAGTTCTCGTTATTTTGCACAACTTTCAGAGCTTCCTTTGACATAGAATTACATTCAACCAAGAAAATCAATGTATACAATGGCATAAAGAAATTCTCACAAATATCCTTGTAATGGCTATAATATTTGTGAGCCCAGAATAATTTATAGGCAGCATACACAGGGGCCCGGTCTTTATCCCATTGGCTCTTCAATGCTGGGAATGGCTAAGTACATAAAATGCAATCAATCAATATTGAAGTCATATAAAATTATGTCTTCTTCTGGGACACTCCTACCAATGTTGCACTTATACAAGCTGACAGGCTGTTGGACACTATATTTTCCCAATTAAAGATTGTACCTTGGGTGGCCAAAAAAAATATCATTGGTACCCAACCTATTTTAAAGCTTTTTCCATTATCCCTCCCAAAAATTACGTTCAACATCAATGCAATGAACCTGTATGGAGTGCGGAGGGTTGATGTTTCGTACTCTCCGGACGGCCTAGTATGGAAGTTTTTACCTGGGATCATCATTTTTTTAATTGTTTCCACCATATCTAAGTTGAGATATTTCAACCATTTCTCAATCAAATAGGTTTGGTGTTGGTAAATTATAAGCCATGGATACATAGGCTGGGCTATATGCAGCATAACCCTACCTCTCAGTGTTGGCTAGTATCATCCTCGTTACATCTTCCCTTAGCAGAATCCACCCTATCACCTCTGAACAAGGGAAAAGTTCAGGTCTGGTAGCCACCTTCATAATGGCTAATCTCTCAATGTTGGCATATATAGGCAGATCCTAGAACCCAGCTTCCGGAACAATCTGGTTTGAAATCATTCTGTATACCTCTCCCCATTTATATTCCGGCTCAACTCTAGTAATGGCTTTAGTATCTTCATAAATAACCTAAATTCGGGTTATTACCTCTACTTCTGGTTCCTCCTCAACTGCTTGCACCTTCTTTTTCTGCTTTCATGGCATATTGTTGTGCTAATGATTAGCTTGTATTGATCATGCAAAAATAGTTTTAGTCCATTTTATCAAGCAAACTATTTATTGAAAGAAATAATAAAACAACCAAAGTATTACCATCCCATCAATATGCATGTTGGCTAACTTTATTTTATCAAATAAATGGGCCTTTGGTACAAGAGGCAACAACACGAAACTCGCAAAACCTATCTGCCCCAATCTGCGAAAACCTTTGCTAGGGCAAACCCTAAATATTCAAAACACCGTTATGCCTACGGGTAGAATTATTGACTAAGAACAAAACCTTAACAACTGCGGACCACTTAAACCCTACAAAACCCCTACGCATTCCTCCTACATCCCATGGAAACCTACCGCTGCTCAAAACATGGTCGCGCAGCCTGGGGTTTAAAATGGTGCAAGAATGAAAGGGGCGGTGCAGATGGTGAAACGCTCACCTGCACCCTGCCCTTTCTTTCCAAACAACTGTCAAAGATGCACTCATGGCCTCTGAAAAACAACCACAGAGACTAGGCGAGAAAAGAACCAGCTGAGTGAAACGACGTTCACAAATAGACAAGTTAAACCTTAAATAAAGAAAACCCACCGCTATTTTTTACAAAACCCCTGCGCGGGAAAATAAATACCTAACCCAAACAAGACATGCGGGTAAAATGAAACAATGCCGAGAAAAATAAAATAATTAGACGAATCCTACCTGGAAAAACTTTGCAGATGACCTAGACAAACAATGAACTCCACAGGTAAACAAATCATCCAGATAGTCGACAACTGCGTAGACTCCAATAGGAAGCCAACATGGTGATAATGAAACTTCATACAAACTCTACGGCTCTATAAGCTTGACTATGAGAGGGGTAATTTAACCTAGTGGGAAAGAAAAGTTAACCCAACTTCGGAAACATAATCCTAGGAAAACCCACAATGCCAGATCAGCGCTTCATACCTGGGACATCAGATGGAAACACACATCGACAGGCGAAAATACTAACTCATCTCAGTATCGGCGATAACAACGTGAAGTCACGGATAGATCCTGCACTGCACTTCTGCAACATTGGCTAGCCGCACCACTAAATCCTCTCCTTATTCCAATAGACACAACCGATGGTGAGAACATTTCACCAACTTAAGCGGATATCAGAGAAGGATAGGCAAAAGGAGACCCGGCTCCTCGAAACCGCTCTAGACTAGGCTTCCGGAAGATCGAAAAACTACCTCCGATACAATAGAGGAAACAACATCCGATATATCAGAGAAAACTTCAGAATGCTCCTAATGGGTATATCAGGGAGCTAGTCAACTTTGCATCCGATGCATCGGAAACTTAGTCAACTATACATCCGATATAAGTAGACAAACACTCAATTTTTTCAAAAAAAATCAAGTCCCGGAAAAACTTTGATAAAGTCATGGGATTCCTTAAACCTTCTAAATACTAAAAGAAATAAGGGGGGGACCCTAAAAATTAAAATTTTTGGGGGGAAATAATTGCAGCTGCAACAATTGGAGACTACCTGGCGGACACAGATATCTAAAAAACTTATCCTTTGAACAACCTATTGTTTTGACGATATCACTTTAATAGATTTCTTCAAGATATCTGGATTTCTAGAATACAAGATTTATGAACTTTAAGCATTGATGATAGTCCAAATTGAAGAAAGGGGAACCAGGATTTCAAATTCTCGATAACTCTTCTGAGGGCGAATATATGAGGTTTATTTTACCTCTGCCTTTGGATAGATTCCAACTTAGACACCACATGATTGTAGCATGTGGTAAACAGATATATCCGTTTGTTCCTCATTCCCATGCCAATTTGCATTCTCTTGATGCTTCTAGACTTTTGTCCTTTTGAGTCCTCCCTAATTTATTTCTTTTTGAATTTTAGTTCAGGCCCCTCTATCCATAGTGTCCTTTTGTGTGAGAGATATTTTGATTTCAACTCACGAACGGAGAAGAACTTTTTAGCAATCTTATTCAAACTGATTTTTTGTTCAATGTGTGTTTTGGTACATATTCACTTCTTGGGAGATTTTGACTCTTGTTATCCTTTTGGCTTTTGACTGTGGCATGGGATCATTTATACACTATTTACCATGCTTCCTTTCAATGGGTCTTTTGTTGTTACCCCCCTAGGACAATATTTAGTGTGAAATGAATGGAGCCTCAAAATAGTACTCTAGACTTTTCTATCCTTAGTTATATTACAGGGATTAAATAGGACTTCAATGTGTTCATAATCCATTCAGATAATATGCTAGTCTTAAAGAATCTGTAAACATTGTGTATGTGTAAATAGCAGGTAGTCTTTGATCAAATATTTTAGTTTATCCAGAACTCTAATGAACTCCAAAACCAAAAGTCGTGTTGATTTATTGAAACATAATCAAACCAAGATTTACAAGCAATCAAAACTTGAGCAAGTAAAAGTAAATCAACTGAAACTAATTTGGGAAAACAAAACAAAACAAATCAAACAATTTATTTATGTACAAGAAAAACAAAATCAAAACCATTAAGAAAAATAAGGCTTGAGAACTAAACCATTTACTGGTAAGTTCTCCTCCCACCCCTGTAAGTCTCGCAATTTGTAATTTGAGGGACCTATCTTCTATGTAATCTGAAAAGGGCATATCCATAGTTGATGAAATTTATTATGCTTTCCCTTTTCATCATGCAGGCGATCCCACTTAAGAACCAAATCACCTACCTTGAATTCCTTTTTCTCGGCTTTGTGTTTGTCAAACCATCTCTTCACCATTTCTTGTTGATGTTTAAATCTTTCTCAAGCTTTGGACCTAGACTCCTCTAACTTCAATAGATTATGAATTCCGATTTGAAAAATTTCATTATCAATACCCCTAGAGTCTTGGGATGCTCAGTAGGTAACTGAGCTTATTGGGTAGCGGGAATAAATCCCATAGTTGAATTGGTACTAGTTGTTCGAAGAGATACCAGATTGAACTAGCCCCGTGAATTATTTGAAGTGGGAAAATCCGGTTGAATATATACCAAATTTATAGAGACCCTTTGGCAGTAGGTAACTGAGTTTCATTGGTCTCAGCTCTTTGAATAGAGAGAAGATTGAATATAGCCCCGTCTGTGGAACGTATGAATTCCCTTCCTTGTAGATGTACCAAAAAAGGTAATTATGATTGGTGGAATAGAATAATATTTTTATTTTTATCCCTTCTCCTCAAAGCTCACTCCACTCTATATTGAGCCTATGCCTCCTCCATGATACCTTTCCTTTTAACTACTCTCCTACCAGCCCATCACAGGTCACCCTCGGGTGTGAGGGTTTACGCTTCCATAGCAAAAAGTAGTCCCTGCCATAAAGGAGAGGACAAAAGTTATCTAGATTGGACCATAGTTGTTTTATGTGGCTTCATTGTAGGGTGGATATCCCTAGATTCATCGATTCTGAATTCTGCTTTGACTCACGAGACTTTAATTTAATTGGGTATCCTAAATTGGAGCTAAACCAGGAAGGTTTGGTACCAGATATGTCATACCAAAACTCAAGGATATATGCATTTGTGACACCATTCTGTTACCTAGAGAGGGTGCGCTATGTGCGAATAAGGTGACTAAGAGATAATCTGAGAGCTAGGCGAGGCCCAAAGCTTAAGATGGAGTGTCTCCTAAGTGGCATCCAAAATAGTATTGGATCTATTATGAAAAAAGTTCTCGAAGGAGTAGTTGTAATAATCGCTTAGAGGCACATTGTGCTTGTTGTAATTGTCCTTTCTGCATAGATTAGTTATCTGGTATGGTTCGCAATTGGTGGGGTACTTCTCTTATTAATAAAGAGAATGGAAGTACCAAGGGGGCGGTTTGTTCCCCCTTATAAACCACCTATACAAATACTCATTATGGTATCCACTGACTCAGGCGTCATCTAATGGGTAAAGATCCTACTAATTATGGTGGAAAATCTTGGTTTGATTCTAAGCATATTAGTAGTATAGTTCGCACCTGGTAATGTAAGAATGAAAATGTCCTGGGGGTGGTACCTTCAATCAATCCTCCAAGTTTTTCATGAATCACCGCATAGTGTATAAATGAAAAGCTTTCAAGGAAAAGAAAAAATGGAGGGAATATGCATAAGGGAGGTCGGATGCATGGGGGGGGCATAAACACTACATGTGTTTGAACCTTCCCTGGATGGAACCCAGCGTTGCATTATAACATATATAAAGATCTTTCCTTATTCCCTTAGCTCAGAATGCCCATACAAAGTCTGCTAGCCTATCCATTATTTCATTTCTGGGAATCCATCTTTAATCCACCAATACATTATACTGATGACTACCATTCGAGCACCCTAATGAGAACTAAATAATATGTACTAGATGGGCATATTAGACCATTGAATCTGGGAATCCTAATATGAAATATGAATGAAATATTACGCAATAAATTTTTTGGAGTTGCATATATCTTTTCCTCTAAAAATACGGGTTTTCCATTATGTTGCATTCGCCATAAAAAATTGAACGGTTGGGGGAGGTTTTTCAAATTGACCGGACAGAACTTTTCCGATGAAACATCCTTCCCCGTAACTTTATGCCCCGCCTTACACCCTTGAAATGTTTGATACATAACTTCCTTGCACCGCCTCAATCACTAGAAGGGAAGGAAAAACTATAGAGGGATATATATATATATATATATATATATATATATATATAAGATATTAAGATAGGTATATACTAAAAGGCCAAATCTTATAAGGTGCCCTAATATATAAAGGAAAGTGTCCTAAATAAATTGGGTTATTCGAACCAAACCTAGCTCTTAAACCTTTAAAAGTAATTAGACCACACTGAACGCTCTGTCACTGACTTGTACAAGTAGTACTCCCCCTTTCCCGAGATAAAGTAGCGAGATTCGTAGCTTATAAGAAAGAAAGCTACGACAAGACAACCCAGTCCGACGAACGATAAGTGTAAACGTGGAAATGATCCTCACTATGCCAATGAATGAGCCCAAATAGAGGGCCGTAGGCCTCGTTCCTAAATCGATGAGTGCTACCAGCCTGAAGAGAAGGGACATTAACCGTGTTACCAAACCCTCTAAATGATGAGTTACCAGCGTGAATAGAAGTAACTCCAAAGGCCTCAGTAAGGGTCTAGTAGCCACATTGAGGGAAATGAGTAGTTGTATTAAGGCAATAGCATGATTTCCCACATTTTCTATTGCCAAAATGCATTTAATGCTCGAGATGATAAAATCTATCATGGAGGAGGTCAAGTAACTACGGTCTTAGGCTAGGGAATAAACCCATGCATTTTCTAAATATTGTACATCCCTTATTTACAATTTCATCGACCTTCCTCATCATTTTTTACCTATATTAAGTTTGGACGTCAAAAGCATCAGCCCGAGGTTCAAAAAGGGTTTCTCATAGGGTAATGCCTCGAACATAAAGTCGTTTTCATAGGTCTCTTCCAAAGCGTTTTAGGAGGTTTCACAAAATGGCCTCGTGATGCTGGTTAGAGGGTTCAATCTGGCTCTGTGGCTTGGTGTTCCTCAAGGCTCTGGCTTGTGTTCTTATTTGTTTTGAAGGAAGGGAAAAAAGGATCTCCTTTCAGGTGTAAGGTAGAAGGTACTAGGCAAATTATTGTTGCGAGCAAGGTTAGGCCACTTATTCCTTAAAGCAAAAATGTAGGACCCGACTATGCCTTTCATGTTAACGCTTGGGTTCAGCCTTGGGAGGACACACATAGTTTAGTCAATAATGGCATTTACGCGAGGTTTTATATGTCTTAAGGATGTTCTTCGTAAAAGTGTTATTTCGTTGATTTGTTCAATGGGATAGCCAAAACCAAAAGATATAGGGGCTGGGGCTCAACAGTAAAAGCTCCTGTTAAGGGTTTATCAATTTCATAGGCAAGATGGATAGAATTCCCGTGAGTAATCATGGGTGGGCTAGATGATTAGTGGGCTAGCTAGTAAGTAAAGAGTGAGTGTGGTACCTAGTTAGTACGGTAGATCTTAAAGTGAAGGTTATGCATTTCCTATAGTTAGTAAGTGGCAAGAAGGAGAATAGAGCTTGGCGGTTTATCTTCCTAAAGGCATCTCTTTCTATTTTTATAACTTCTATAAAGGTGAGTTAATACACCAGGTTTTGAGTTGGTATCTATCCATAGGTAAAATTTATGAATCTTTCCGGCTAAAGGTCAATAGCAATGGTGTAAGTGCTTATCCTCACCCCATTTTATAAAATAAATTATGGATATAGAATCTTTACTTTTAAATATTTTGAAATATGAATAATATTAACATTGATGGCTCTCTCGTGCTCCTCGACCAACTAAGTTCAACAAAAAAGAACGATTCTGGCAAGCAAGAAGCTTGAGGCTACAACGCTGAGACCTTTACTTATAACTTCTATTAACTTATTGGCATTTACCTTGTTAATGCAATGTCTCCCTATATAATTCATTTGGAATCTTGTGGTTTTGTCTCATCCTCACTTTCAATGTTGTTGCCATATTACTTTTCATGTAATTAAGAACCCTCCTTCAAAAAGTTGCAAAATGTACCTTCACATGTCTCACCTAGTTAGCTATGAGACCTTGAGAAGTACATGCATTGATAAAATAAAAGGAAAAAAATAATAATAACAAAAAAGAATACATACTATTAGAAGTGCTTTAGTCAAACTAGTTGTACAACTATTTTGTTGCAAGCACTTTTGGAATAAATTACATATGAAAATAGAACAGCTTGAGGGGAGGACAAAGATTGAATCCTCAACTCCTCTTTGCGTACACATGAAAGTAAATACACATACCTTTAAGGAAATTGTATCTTTTCGAACGAGGGTAATAGTAGTCAAGCTTACAAAGTAGAGACATGTATGTTGCAAAACCAACAACTCTAGAGCTATAAGCTTTAGCTCTCACATTAGCTAAGGGCCAAGGCTCACCCTAGGAAATGCTCCAACTTGCTTCAATCTCCATCTAGTGTGCATGACAGCCATTATTCACCCCATAACCCAACCAATTTTCTCAATTTGCAGCTCCAACTCAAAAATACTAAAAGTATTGTCTCTTTTCCAAAATTTATCCAATCCAAAGTATGGAGCTCGAGTATTCCAAGAAGGGCCTTATATAGAGGGCTCCCACTCCCTAGAGTGTAGTGAGCACCTAATCAACTCATAATTATACTAACTAACCACTTTAGAACATGCTAGATTTACTACTTTAGCGACCAATACTTACTTTCCTTGGGCCAATAAGGTTTTAGGCCTCCAAATTTGATAAGCGTTGATTTATCTTACATAAATAACAAATGGCACTATTGGCCCTATTACAATAAAGATTCTTAGCATCAAACATGGTTGTTGGGCTCATTCCCAACTGATGAATTGCTTGACTCTTTAAGTAATAATGGAATAGCTCTAATAGTTATTTATAAAGTAGTTGCCCTTCTGTAACATCTTATGCGCTCTCTCATCGTCTTGCTCTGGATTTGGATCGTTCAGAAGGTCAAGGCCCCTTAAATAAATAAGTAATTGAGCCAAGCACCAAAATTTATGTATTTGAAAGATCTCTAAAGGGTCGGGCCGGCGAGCACCCATTTGTTGGTAGCCCGTTTAGATGATAGTATTTTTATCTATGTTATGTGGAGTTGTGTTTTTATTTATGCTATATACTATTTGATTGATTCTGGGCCTGAGGAGATCCCTTACGCTATGCTCAGGTAAGCTACTATGCTCACATCGAAGGAAAGGTAATAAACAGCCCAACTAAAGGCCCTTTGAAGCGGTTTGTTGCTCTAGGGCGTTTGGGTTTTATGGTAAACTAGCGCGGAACATCCTTTTTTACTAGTCATCAATGTTCATTTGTATTCATGTGTACTTATAATGATTTGTACAATTTGTACTGGTCATTCGTTGGCTAGGTGGATTTTTTATGCCCCGCTAAACCCGCTAACCGCTTTCCCTGCCTTATTAGACCCTTTAGAGAAGCTCTTACTGAACTTCTGATGTATCGTGAAATAAACGGAGCTTCCGAGCTGTAGATGTCAGGTGAGGCAGACTATTTTCTTCCCCGTCCTACCTTGGAGAGTTTAAACAAAAAGAAGATGGAGGAGGAAAATATCGCAGTGAGGAGGGTTTTGTACCATGAGAACCTCTCATTTCACATTACTATACCTTTTATCAACCCATAGTAGATGTTATTGGAGGAGCTAGCCCTGGAGACAAATCCCTCTCTTATAATGCACTTAGGGAGAAAGAGCCATATGAGGAGTTAGTTTGTGTCAAGGCATAGTTGGAAGGCCTTACAAGTTATTAGGAGAGTATTGACTGCACCATCATGTAAGATGGGTGGATAAATTAGAGGAATAGAATGATCCTCAATTTGATTGTGGCATGCCCTAAAGGAACCATGTTCCTTAAATCCATTAATACATCCTAAAAAGGGATGGAAGACAAGTAAAAGATCCAACATCTTCCTATATATCCTCCAAGTTGGACGTACCATCAATCAAGTGTGAAAAGGGTATGCAATAAAAGCTCCATCAAGCAATATGTCCTCTTCATGAAGTGGTTGACCAAGTAAACATGTCCTTAAGTGGGACATCCCATCAACCATGTGAACAAGTGTGCTAACTCCTCCAAAAGGCACATGTGGTGGTTAAGTAATGCGTCCCATTACGTGTAAAAGATGTGTAATAAAAGCTCCATAAGCTAGGTATCTTCCTTCCTGCTAGGAATGGACCATGTAAACCTCCTCAAATAGAACATGTGGACTCTAAAGTGAGGGGTCAATCCATAAGATACCCTCATGAAATGTGCTCAACTAAAGATGAAGTGATGACTCATAAATGCAAAGAAGTGGTCCCCAAAACTAGGAAACCTCCTTTACTAACTCCATAGCACGGTTTACAATGTACAACAACTTTTTGAAAAGTGTGCTAAAAAACAAGAGTAAAAAAAATAGAATAATCATAAACATGCACAATCATAATGATGCTCAACCAACTCTATAGAGGTGAGCCCCAGAAGAATGAGTCAAGGTAGTTTTAACTTCCCTCAACAAATAATATAATAAACCCAAAGTAGAGTTAACCATATAGAAGTGTGCCAACCTCCTCATATGTGTGGTCAACCAAAAATAAAAGCAAATGCCCCCCCAAAAATCATATAATAATGCAATACTCATGGGTTTAAAATAAAAACCATGCAAAAATATAAACTACCCTCTTCTCCACCAAGCCTCAAAATATGTGCCAAAGAGGATGAGCGCTCCACTAAGTAAATACTCCACATCATAATGAAGCCATCCAAGTTTGAACATAACCAATATGAGCCAGGTCGCTGATGCAAATAGCCTCCAACCAAGTTTACATAAGTAAAAATACTCATTTAAGGTGCTAGTATCACCTCAACATGTGTGCACAATAGGAGCGCTCCATCAAGGGGTTATATCCATGTCATGTAAAAGTAATATATGTGCAAAAACCCTCAAATAGCCTACGACGGTCACACTAGGAACTTTCAACATAAAATCCAAATGAGATTGTGGGTAGTGCATTACATCGTGTTCATTTCGCACCCATAAACCATACCCTCTGTGTGAGTGAGAGGGGTGCACCAATACTGATTTTATTCTTACACTTAGGCTGGCCGTATCAGAGCGAACATGTATAGGGGGACCGAAAAATCCCAGTCGTGTGAGTAAGGTGGGTGGGTGCAACGAGGCCACGAAACACCGATGTTTATTGGATTCTAATGCCAAAACAGTGGATGGCCGGGACTCGGGAGGAGGGGGGCTGGCCTAAGGGCACAGAAGTAAAGTAGTTTTAGTAAGGCGGGTGCACTAATTAATCTGAAAACCAATATGACATGATTTTTTTTCTATGAATGTGAACAGCTTACTAACCGGACCTGCATTGATACACTAATCTCGAGGAGACCTAAATTCTATACTCATCCATAAAGCCTTTTGAATATCCTTTGAAACTCCTACTTTGGACCATCCTTACCTTCCTCCTTTTGACTTTACACTCTGCCTTTGGACTGTAGGGTGTAAGTCCTCAAGTCAGAGTGTAGCTGTAGGTACCAAGGAAAACTGAGTGTATGGTTCTTAGAGACTAAATTTTATGAGTTTCCCAAGGCCTAAAGGTCGAGTAGGTATAGAGAGGATATTATGTGAGGCAGGGATAGAGATCGAAGATCAGGAAAGAAAGTTGCACTTAGTTGTTTGCACTTGGTCGTTAGACTTGGAGCTATCTATAGCCATTGTTTTATTCAAGCTGTAGGTGTTCGTTTAGCCTCCCGTCTGTTCCATTGTTCCACCCCTATCTGTTGGACCAACTCTTTCCGCCCGTTGGAGCTTTCCTGTTTGTTGCACCGTCTCGTTCTGTACCATACTGTCCTTGTTGGAAACTCGAGGTGTACTGTCCCGTCTGTGCCTTGCCATGCCACGTCATGTTAGTTTCGATCGGTAGGCTTCACTGTGGACTTCCGGTGAACTACTTGAGGTGAACTTTGGATTTGATCCAAAGTGTGGACTTGAGGTTTACTTCCCTAGGTATTGGTGGGCAGGTGGGAGTAGGCCCGCGGTTGAATGGCCCTGGTGGTGGCAGGTGTGCTGTTCCTAGTGTTCCTGGACTGGTGGAGTTTTGGTGTATGTGGGCTGTTAGTTAGCTATTTTTATTTTGTTCCCTCAACGCCCAGCGGATCTCCTACCGGATAGTCCGGAATAAAAGCCAACTACTAAAACAATAGAGTTCCATGTTCATCCTGCGCACTATTTACTCCCCTTTTTTACTTTTAAAATAGGTCATCTTTAGGGAAATAAGAAGTACTCTGTATAAAACATATTATATTATAGGGAAACCAGGAAATCAATCAATATACTGAGATTACATGGCAAGAAACAAGGATTACCAAAGAACTACTAACACACTGGCGAAAACCAGCGTTAGGGCTAATACTTATGGCTACTAAAACTGACTGGCCTCCCTATATAACACATCGCAAATAGCACCACTTTTGGCACTGGCTGAACTGGGCTGGTTGATTCCGGCGGTAGATAAGGACTGGGCTGTGCAGCTTGGATGCGTGAAATCAATCTGCGATGGGTGCGTGTGGAGCGGGTGCTCGTAAAGCTCTCCCTAATAGCTCAAAAATGATTATTCTTTATATAAATACGGGGATCCACCCATTGTCTTCGTGTTTCGGAGCTGTTTCCGTTGCGTTGCCTAATAGCAGTAAGGGCATTACTTATATGGAATCCGTCACTTCTATAGATCGTGGTGGGATACTGTACCTTCCTCAGATGGTGTGTATCCATGTCATGTTGGTTCACCGGTTGTGCTTTCAATTGCGCATATTTTGTTTAGTAAGTCCAGACTAATGGCTTGTTCCACTTTCTCTATTCTCCCGTTCAATCTCGTTCGTAAGTGGATTAAACTGGTAAAATATACAACACAGTCTCTACAGACAATAAGAATAGTTCATTTATTTGCTGTTGTGTTGAGTCCCATGAAGTGATGAGTTCTTTGCTGCGTTAATGCGTTGTGCTCGCTGAACAAATGCATGTCCGAATGCCAGTAGTATAAGGTTAAACTTATATACTTTGTTGGGGGTCGCACCTTGTTTGCCGGGAGGTCACAGGTTGTTTACAGTTGGGTGGGAATAAATAATGGAAATAAATTATCACTGTATCCTTTTTCTCTTGCCATTTGAATCTATTTCCGCTGCCCCAATGGTTTTATCATTAGAGGATCCACTTCCTCATTTCATGAAGGAAGGCGAACTTGAGTCCGAGTGGTTAGGTTCACTTTACTGGGTGCAACTTTTCATTCTGATACCTTAGAGCATCTGGATCAGCTTACTGTTTGGGGAGCTAACGGAAAGGAAGGGGACTTCACATAACCAAGCTCGGGGCCCCTCACCAGATAAGTTACTTTTTAGAGGGAAGTAAATTCGTTCATTAAGTCTTCCTTTTCGGCTTTTATACGGGAAAGCAAGTCATTCAGACACTGAAAAGTAGTGGGGGGCATGGGGCGAAGGCATTATTAAAGCTTGCCTAACCACCAGCTTTTTACTGCTAAAAGCTTACGTACACTGCAAGGCCCGTAATAATACTTGCCCCCCCTTTTTTATCCTTCTCAGTGAACCGGAACGGAGTGCGACTATTGGATAGGCAGTATTTGGATGAACTAGATCAGCACTACACTGAGTGGTCAAATTTGAACCCATCCCAGCCCTTCCAAAGGGGTTTAGCCTGTCCTAGAAGTGTAACTAAAATTTTACCCGTCAAAAAAAATTAAATTTTTTATTTCACCCTTCCACAAGGGCTAAATTTTAATTTTCCCATCAATAAGTTTTTTTGCAATTGTAAGTTGAACGTGCAGGCTGCGAAACGGGGATTCCGCAATGGGCATGAACACGCTCTCCGGCGATTCCCCAATGGGCATGATTCTTCACTCACCCGGGAAGATTTGACGGCAGTCACGTACAATTTTATCATCACCTTCATGCTTCCATGAATTCTAAGTCTACACTGAGGCCAATCACGGGTTTTATATCTATTTTGGGAAAATGACGTCGTCGGTAGCTCATTCTAGCATGATGAGCTTGCAAGCCCTAAATGGCAAAAGCTAATACAAAGCATTGGTGGGCTTGGCTCTGATCTGTAGGATAGTTCTAGAACTTAATGAATAGTAAAAGTAAAAGTCATAGCATTACATATATCTATATAATTTATCCCCCCTTTTTGCAGGCACCTATTTAGTGTTCTTAGGGAGCACCACTTTAGAAGGAGATATCTCTAGCGTTCAATAGATGAATACTACACTAGTCATAAATATGTGTCCTGGATTGGTGGTCGTACCTCCTATGTAAGGTTTCCCTAAACCCTGAAGAGCTAGGGGTCCCATACCACCGGTTAAAGGCACCATGGTTCTGCAGGATCTAAGAGAAGACGCATGTTGAAGCTAATCCCATCCCTGTTACAAAAATGGAGATGAAGTGGGCTAAGATCGGGTGTATAAGCTGTAGACTTGAAATTTTAGGTTAACATATTAGGTAGTTAAATAAATATATAAAGTATTTAAAACAGGATGATATAAGCAGCAAACCATAAGTTATGTTAAATGGTGTGGTGGATGATAGTGTAAAATACCTAGGCCCCTAAATATCTGTTCACTCTGAATGGGAGCGATGGAGGGTTTGCTGCCGTGTCTCTGTAGATTCGCTCACAGAGATCTTCCAAAGGTGGTTTACCCTGCCCTTCTTCTCCATTCTGGGTCACTATGACAGGTGCCCTCTCTCCTGCCCCTTTGTTTTCCTGTTATTGTTTTCATAGACCCTATACTGGGTTTCCTCCACCTTCGTCTTTGCTTTCTGGGGTTTTCTGGTTCCTTGGTTATGTTGGGTTTGTGACGTCCATTGATGCTGGAAACTTGGAGTTCCTCCTTGTCCAGGGGACTAGTACCAACCAAGGAAAAATAAGTGGGAATATTATATGGCTTTTACGTTTTCTGCTGCCTCAGTATCGTGAATCCTCAGTTTATCGCCCTACATGGGTTCCACGTCGCTTCTATCATTGATTTGTTGCTTTGTGTTTCTAGCACGTATTGGGTTGAATTTTGTTTTCGTCTCTGGGGTTTTGGGGCCTGACTGTTCCCTTTCCGTGTTTTGGGGTTACAGTCTTCTGTCTTTTTATCCCTTTTTGGGTTGACCTGTTACCTCTATGGGGTTTTCGAAGGGTAAGTACTCACCCGTGACCCTTCCCGTTTCTCTCTCGTTGTTTCGGGATTGGGTAGGGTTTAACCTGTGGTTTCTCGGTGGGGGTTATTTTCGACTTTAGGGCTCTTTTTGGCTCCTTTTGTTGGCTCGCTGTAAACCCTTGTTTATCGGCTGCCGTATTTTCTTGTTGGGTTAGGGTTTTTCGTCTTGCCTCTTCTTGGTTCTTTAGGGTTGACTTGAGGGTGGCTCACCTCATGGCTGATTTGGGGGTTTCGTTGCGCTTCCGCCGCAAGAGGCATACTAAAGCCATTAAGGCTCAGGCTGGCAAGTTTCGTTTTGTTCTTGGTCACGATGTATACATGGATAGAGTTTCATCTCTCTGTTCTCGGGCCATGTTCGGTAGACTTGAATATTTTTGGATGGGCAAACAAGACTGGATTGAATGGGCTAATGCACATTGGAAGCCTTTGTTGACCTATATCCCCACGATTAGCTTACTATCGAATGGTTGGATTGTTTACGTTTTCCTAGAAGCCCAACATGCCTCGCTTATTCTTGAGTCTATTTGGCGTATGGGTTCTGGCTCTCTGGTTCTTCATCGTTGGCACGCACACTTCGACCCTCTCAAAGAAAAAGTTATGAAGCGTCATTTATGGGTACTTCTACCTCACTTGCCATTCCCCCTGTGGCATAAGAACATTCTCGAAGGTATAGCGAACACTGTGGGATGGTTCGTGGTTGTGGATGTTGATTTTCACATGTCCTTTGACAAAAGGATTGCATGGGTACTGGTGGAGATGGACGTCTCAAATGGTCTGCCGGCAGAGGTGGAAATTCCCTGTGCTGAACGCCTTCTGATTCAGAAACTTGATTACTTGCACGTACCATTCCGTTGTAGCACTTGCTGAGATATTGGACATCTCCGAAGGAGCTGTCCTTCATGGATGGAGGAACCCACGTCCACCAGCCCGGTTGTCACTCCTGTCTCGTGTGTACGTGCTCCTTCATCGGCTCCATAACATCCTAGAATGGGCATTTTTCTCAGTCCCTTTCTCTGTTCGATGATATATCTGACTCCTTCCTTGAGGCTGTTGATGAGTTAGTTCCTTCTGCTGTTGGAGCATGCCCTCTTATTGATGATTTGTCTGTCAGTACCCTTCTGTCCCCTCTGGATGGACTTATATCTCTTGAACCTGACTGCTCTGATCATCCTGTTCCTTATGCTTCTGACTCCTTCCTTGAGGCTTTTGATGTGTTAGCTCCTTCTGCTATGGGTGCTCGCTCCCTGTTGATGATGTGTCTGTCAGTACCCTTCATTCCCCACAGGTCGAACTTTCCTCTCCTGAACCTGATAGCTCTCATCAGCGTGATTCTTACTTGCCTCCATCGGCTTTGTTGATTTCCTCTCCACTTGTGGAGGTCCCCCCTCTGACCTCTCTGGTGGATTTCCCTCCTCTCTCTTCCACTACTCCACCCTCTACACTTCCACGTTCCCCACGAAGTCCTGTCTCCTCCCCCTCTTTCTTTGATCCATTGCTACATAAGTCACTTGCTATATTTTCTGCTACTACTCCCACTTCTCCTTCTACTCTCCAACTAAACTCGATCCATTTTGCTAATGTTACTGTCAGGAAAAAGAATAAAGAGAAACCAGATTCATCAGGTACTCTCTCTTCCTCTTCACCTCCTTACGTACCCCTTTCGGCCTGCATTAAGGATGCGGCTATGGGGAACCTTTCCTGGGGACTTAGAGCAGTGTCTCCCTGTCCATTGGTTCCCTCATGATAATTCTTTCTCTCAATGTTAGAGGTCTAGGAGACAAGACCAAACAAAACAACCTCCGTTCTTTATTCCTTTCTGTACAACCGGATATGATCCTCCTACAAGAAACCATGTGTAGTTCCTTTCCTGCCCTATTTTCTTTTTTGAAACTCCTACCCAAGTGGGAATTTTGTGCCACCAATGCTTCAGGACTCTCGGGAGGGTTACTTACTGCTTGGAATCCTCTTAGGGTTAAATGTCGTGCCTTCGAGACCTTGCTGGCATCCTCGTTAAGGCTGTATTTCGTGGCATGAATTTAACTCTGGATGTTATTAACTGTTATGGACCATACATGAATAGGGTTCTTTTTTGGGATAATGTACTTAGGGGGGGCCTTCTTTCAGCTCCCAACTTGATTTTGGGTGGGGACCTTAACTTGACCATGAATGCTTCTGAGACTAGGGGTCATAAAGCCATCTTGGACCCACTTGCTCCTCACTTCAAACACTTTTTGACTCTGCTGGACTTTTGGATATTTCCCCCCACAATATTGGGCCGACCTGAAGGAATGGGAGGGTGGGTGATGAGGGCATCTGTAAGAGATTGGACCGTTTCCTTCTCTCTTCTGCTTTGATCCCTTCTCTTAAGTGTCACCGGACCTGGATTCATCCTGCTGATATCTCTGACCATCTCCCTATTTGTCTCGAATGGAATAAATATCTGGGCTCCTTCAATTACCCATTCAAATTCAATCGATCTTGGCTCACTGATCCTGATTTTAATCTTTGGATTTCTAAGAGATGGCGTGTTATTAATTCTCAGTCTTCTCTTAATGGTTTGGATAACCTGGTTAATAAGCTGAGGATTCTTAAGGGGGATGTAAAAGCCTAGATTCGGGAGAAAGAAATGTCGATGAAAGTGGACTCTATTAAGATGGATTTGGAGATTAAATCACTCCTCATAGGCTCTTTTTCGGGTAACTTCACTCTTGAGAATCAGTTTGCTCTGAACCTGCTTAGAGCTAAAAAGAAAAAGATTCAGGATCATCTCCTGCTAACTTGGCAACTTAAGAGTCGTACTAAATGGGCCCTGTATGGAGACTCTAATACTAAATTATTCCATGTTATTGCCTCTAACAAAAGGAATCATAACACCATCTAGTCCTTAGTTGATGAGGAGGGTCACACTATTGAGGATGAACCAATGCTCAAGGAGCTCAGCAAAAGACATTTTGCTCATATATTCAGTGATGATCATAATACTTGCATTTTAACTTAGCTACAGGTGGTCTAACTCTATCCCACTATGATTGCTCAGGATTATGCACCAAGCCTCATTGCACCTATCACCTTATCTGAGATTGAGATGGCTTTGAAATCTTTTAAGAAATATAGAAGCCCTGGTCCTGATGGCTAGCCTGTTGAGTTTTTTCTTCACTTCTTTGAACTGTTTGGCTCTGAATTATTAATTGCTATTGAGTTTGCTCGGACTTCAGGGTATATCACCCCCTCTCTCAACTCCACATTCCTTGCCCTAATTCCTAAGAAGGATAAGCCTTCATCCTTTACGGATTTCAGGCCCATATCCCTATGTAACTTACTGTATAAGCTTATTGCTAAGGTGATTGCTGTCAGACTTAAACCTTGCCTGGATTTGCACATTTCCATTGAACAGTATGGGTTCTTAAAAAATCGACAGATTATTGAACCTATTGGTATCATGCAGGAGATACTTCACACTGTCAAGACTAAGAATACTTCTGCACTCATTCTCAAATTGGATTTGGTGAAGGCTTTTGATAGGGTTAATTGGTCCTTCATTAGGTTTATTTTGATTCAGATCGGACTACCTGTCACTGGAATCAATTCGATTATGGCTTGTCTTTCTTAAGCTAACTTTGGTGTCCTTGTCAATGGCACTCCTTCCCAGTTCTTTGCATCCTCTTGGGGAATCAGACAAGGATGTCCTCTTTCACCACTGCTTTTCATACTTGTTATTGAAGGCTTGAGTCTTTTGATATCTAATGCTAGAGAGCATGGTCTCATTAGAGGTATTAAAATCTCTCCAACTCTAGCTCTTTCACATTTACTTTTCGTTGATGATGTGATCTTACTTGGTTCGAGTACCCTGCTTGAGTGGATCGCATTTGATGTTATCCTTAGCACTTTTTGCAAGGCATCGGGGATGTGTATCAGTGTTGATAAATCTTGCTTCCTCTTCAACAATGTAGATGAGGATATCTTGGGAGATATTGCCCATGTACTGCCTTAAAAAATGGAACCCATTGTCTCTGGTTTCAAATACTTGGGGTATTTCCTCAGGCTCCTGGGGTACAAAGTCAGTGATTGGAATTGGTTAATTCAGAGATTTGAGAAGAGGATTCATATTTGGGCTCACAAGCTACTTTCTCTGGGTGGCCATTTGATTCTTGTTCAAGCAGTACTGTCTAGTCTCCCCATCTACTAGTTGGGTTTGGCTACTATCCCAGTCTATGCACTGAATAAGCTCAGAAGCATCACATTTGATTTTCTTTGGGGATCATCTAGGACTCATCATAGGTATCATTTGTCTAACTGGCAGCATTTATCCTGGCCGAAGGAATTCGGTGGATGGGGCATCAAAAATCTTCAGTGGTTCAATATAGCTCTGCGATCAAAAAATATATGGATGGTCCTCCATAGTAATAGTTTGTGGCATAAGGTAATATGCACGAAGTATATGAAGAATATCTCAGTGGTTTACTGGCTCAGAGGTAACAATTTTAATTCTCGTGGTGTTTCTTTGATTTGGAGAGGTTTCTTATAATCTCTGCCTTGGCTGGGGAGTTGTTTATCTTGGCTTATGGATAATGGGAATGATATAATTCTGGGTATCGACCCTATCGTGGGCTCACAAGCTCCATACATACTTGAGTCTGGAGCTCAGAGAGTACCTAGAAGACATGGATATTGTCACACTTGCTCAAGCTCACAACACACAGCCAGATGCACATCATTATTGGTTCACGGCGGAGGAATTGAACCTAGTTGGATACTGGAAGCTTGCTTGGGATGGCCTTATTAGGGGTTTGGAGATGGGGAGAATTAGATTTCATGCACATCCTGATACTCTTGTATGGATCCACAATAGGGCAGTGGGTTCTGCTTCGGGCAAATCGGTTTACGAATATATTGTTCTTACCTCCTAGCCTCCGTCTGTTGACAGTTTACATTCTCTGATATGGTCGAGCTCTCTTCCCACTAAAATTGGTTGTTTTATTTGGTTGGTGATGGAAAACAAAATACTAACATGGGATAACCTTCAGAGAAAAGGGTGGATTGGGCCTGGTATCTGTGCTCTCTGTGGTGCTAGAGCAGATTGTGTGCAACATATTTTCTCTTCATGTTCTGTATGGAGGGATGTCATCAATCATCTCAGTGATAAATACAAATTCATTCCACCTCAGCAGTGTGATGATCTTAATTCCTATTTGAGGAGTTGGATAAGCATATTCTCCAAGTATTCTGCTACTCGTTTCATCTTATTCTTTTCTTTATGGATCATATGGAAAGCAAGAAATGCTTCCATCTTCGAAGGAAAAAAGCTTTCTGTTTGAAACATTGTTTTTCAGATCGATCAGTTTCTCATTTTATATAAGCCTCCCTGCCAAAAGATCAAAAAGCCCCGTGTCACTGGTATTGGGCCTCCGCTTGTCTTCCCCTACGGTTATTTTGACGGGGCTTCAACAAATGATATTGGAGGTGCTGGTATCTGTATCTTCCTGAATAAGACCCACTCCTTCAAGTTTTCATTGGGGACAGGAACTAGTACCAATACCAAAGCCGAACTGATTGGACTATGGGCACTTCTGCATATTGCTCAGGTCATGGGACTCCCCACATTGAACATTTCCGAGGACTCGTCAGTCATTATTAACTGGGTTAATGGATCCAATTCCCTTGCACCCCCTGAGCTCAGTCATTGGTGCAGGGATATCAGGCATTTATGTAATTGTTTCACCAACTTGTCCTTCAGCCATATCTATCATGAATATAATCAGCTTGCTGACTGTCAATCGAAGGCTGCCTTGAGCTTGGCTCTTGGTACTTGTATCTTTTCTGAATTTTATGAAGACCTTTTGGTCTTGCATGACACTCTTATGCTCTTCTGAGCTTGGTGCTGGAGTTTTTAATCCCTTACTTTTGTTATTACACCCATTTACTGTTTGGGAGTAGGCACCTTCTAATTGTGGATCAGCACTATTATGTCCACGATAGTGATGGGTTATGAAGGACAAGCCTCCTTTCAGTCATGTCTAGATGTATCAATAGATCGTATATGTTGGGCATGTTCCTATCTCCTCCCAGGGCAGCTTGTTGTGTTGATTCTTATTTTAGGAGATTTGTATCAGATACTCTCCCCTTGCACCTTTATTTAATTGTAGCCCTCTTATCAGGGTTAGCACGTTAGATGCCCTTTGATTCTTCAATGAATAACAAGGACAGGCTTTTTTCCTTCTGAAAGAAAAAAAATACCTAGGCCCCTCCGAATAAGTTGAGCTCATTGGTAGTTAAATAAGATTCTTGGTCACTAGTTGGTTTCAATGTGGTTTGACCCAAGACCAGTAGGCAGAACTACTTCGCCCATAAAGACTCGAATCATCCTAATGGGGCCTGTCCTGATCTGATGATATCTCGAGTGAGTTTCTTATAACGTTGTCTTTTTTTTCTACAGCTTCTCCCATTAAGGGAGCCAGCGAGGGCACATCGTTGCACTTACGAGCATTTAGACAGTGAGCTGGGAACTTTTTGGCATACCTCAACCAATACATCTCGATTGAGACATTACCTATAGCCACAAGCCCAACTTGTCCTTCTCTGTTCACCTATCACTTGGTCTCTCCTGGACCATGAGTGAGTTTGGTACTTGGTATCTATTCTCAAAACAAAAAAAATGGAATAGATATATATAGTTTTTTCTGTTTCCCCTATCTCGTGTGGGGCCTCTCACACCCAAGGAGGAGCCTGGAATGCTCAAATTGGGCTAACATGTTCATTTCACCTATTCTAGACCAACCCTCCACCCAAATTCCAGCTCCTTCATACTGTATCCCTTGCCCATCATGCCTCGGCTTCAAAGCCAGCCCGGTATCTAGAATTTTAGAACCTTTTTGTTGGGCCCCAATGAAGAGCTGAAGAAGAAGAGCACCCATCTCTCAAAAAACCTTTTAGCGGTTAATAAATTGAACACTCCTTTAATTAGGGATCTAAATCCATTTATTATTATTTTATGGGAGAGTTGTTGAGAAGGTTGAGGAATATAGTATTTTCATCATTCTAAAGATCATGTGTACTACAAAATAATAGAGATAGCCTTGTCTGAGCAATTAGAGAGAAACAGTTCATAAGATATGTACTCCAGCTAGGAACCAACACTATTCTTTGAGAAAGGATCAATGGTACATAACTAGAGTGACCTTGCCAATGAGGATGCTTAATATAAAAAAAAAAGACCCTTTGCATTGCCCATGTTTACAGTATTGGGTAGGGTCGAGGACTGGGATATTTTGGAGAATGTACTGTTGTTTAGAGTGAAAACCCATGCATTGGAACCAATGTACCAACTGGTTGTGGATGATCAAATTCACAAGTACCACCATACTTGCACTGTCCAATTCTCAAATAGTATGCAGACTCCATTTCATTCTGCAGAGAGTATATAATCTGTTCCTTAACCCGACTCTAATTGCTTCGATTGTTAGGCCCATTCGATATTTGTTTGCTGAAGGAGTTTCCCCAACAACCTTATATGCACTACCCAAGCTACCGCACGATAAGGAAGTGCTTTTATCCCGTTACGAGCCCAATGTAACGTGATAGATAGGTTCTCTCGGCTAATATATAATAGTATCAATAACGCAACGATGGATGCTTTTGAATGCCAGAAATTAAAGCGAGGAAAATCCAGCCAATTCGTGGTGTTTAAAACCATAATTATAACTATATTGCTTTCAATAATTGTTAAAGACTGCACTACCTCCGGTTAGGAGAATATTTCTCTCTCGTGTTCACCGGTTGTGGCCCTAGTTCATAGATTAGTGCATCATCTTTTATTGTTGTTCTGCCTTCAAAGAGATATATAATTATTATTGAGTTTTATATCAACCAAGCGAAACACAAATGGTGACAAATGAAACACAAACGATATGTTCTGCGCTTCTCTATCCTCTAGCCGAGGTACTTACCAATCCCGAATGAATCAATTAATTTTTTAGTTCTATTTATTAAATCAATAGTATTTAGGTTTGTTTTTCTTTTCACCATGATAGTTAGTTCTACATATCATAAAAAGTGGGAACAGGAGCAGTAGCAGGATAAATACTAACCTAATTTGGATCTCCGGGGTGCTTTGTCTGTCTATTTATTGCTTGGTTCTCCATTCGCCTGTGGTGGATTAATCCTAGAAATATATAAATATGTAAATAGAGATGTGGTTGGTTTATTCCATGTAATTCTTGCACAAGCATCCCACTTGGTTCAGCAACAGCCCCTGCGTTACTCACTTAGTTCAGCAAATGTTGTGGCACTAAAGCAAGCAATGAAATAACCTATTTTTATGTAAGCAGTATGTATGACGTTATGTGATGTAGTAAATGTAGTAACTTTGATGGAGAAGTAATCATATCTGGAGATTAATCAATTAAGTTTAATACCATATTACATTTCCAGCGCCCTATTACAACAATCGCTTTATCCCCTTTTCTTTCGACTGATTGAAAGAGAGCTGGGTAGCACCTAATCAATCCTTACCTGGGCCTCCGATCCATCCGCTTAACGAAGAATATCAGGGGGCGCGGTGAACAGATAAATTACACTATTTGGTAACTGACCTGTAACACTTTCAATCTGCTTTCCAGGGCGCAGCTAAAATAGCTTGGTTTAAAAGGATAAAATAGAGAACAAAGCATTGTATTTTCAACATTTCCATCATTTTCATTTACTTCATTTTGACACGATGCATGAAAATAGCTAGTTGGCTAAGTAACTAGTAGCCAAAAATAGCTAGAATAAAGAAGCGGATCTAAATGCCTATAAAATGAGATGCTTGGGACACTATCCGAGAAATGACTTTTTTCATTATTTCCTACCTATGCATGCCTTGTTACCCCCGAGATGTTCTTTCATACCCCTTCCTTATCATCAATGAATCTCGTACTAACCTATGCCTTTTAAGTAAAATAATTCATTCTCCAAATTGGAGACTGGCAGGACGAACTAGCACATTGGGATCCCACTAGTTCTAAATCTTGCTTTCAAACACTAATTACACGTCCTAACCCATTCCACTTCCTTTAATGCTCGCTGGGGGGATGGGGCGGCAGAATCAATAAATAGGAATAACAATATCTGATTTAGTAGCCCGCGTAAATCAGTATCCTTCCCCGACTGGCTGAAACCTGGAAAGAATTCCTTCCACGACCCGAGTGAGGGTCGGGATCCTCATCTTCATGCTCATTTTATTCACGCTTCAAAATAGATCCTGGATCTTTCAACATCTGGAAATAAGGGGATGCTACACCGATAAATCCCTAGACCAATCTTTTTTTAAGGTGTACGTACGTCGAGGGTTAGCATGCTAGATGGTAGTGGAAACTGCTTCTTCACAATTTTCTATTTCAAGATAATTGGTCTAACTGACACATATATATAAATCCTTGTGGGATCATCTATAAAGTTGATGTTCTTCCACATATTGATCGCACACTCACACTCATGCTTCTTCTTGCTTGTGAAGAGCTATGATGTTATGAATCTGGCTGTGACTATAGTACACTCATCTTTGCCTCAAGCTTCCTGATCCATGAGTCACATCTTGCAATCTCCCTCCTTAGCCTCATGAGCTCTATCTCTTTAGTGGCTATCACAGTCCCTAGCACAATCAGATATTACCTGTAATGTGCGATGGCCTATTGGGGCTAATAAGTGTTCAACTGGGGCTAATAAGTGTTCGACTAATAAATATTTCCTGGACTGATCAAGCAAAAGGCAACCCCCCCACTCTTTCTTACCCAACCATCCAACCAAGAAAATTCCTACCTTGATCATGTTTCATAGGCCAATAGAATATATTCGGGGTATCCCCCTATGTGTAGTTGATTGCATAGATGTACAATGTTAGTGTATAGAGCATAGATTTTATATCATTATCTTGGTAGTATATGTCCTATCACTGGTATTAGGTGTATCTAACTCTCATTCGTTCATTAGTAGTTGTTATATCTCTCATTCGTTGTATCAATCCCTAGCTAGATGTCTATACTCTATCTTACTGGTAGTAGAATTCATAGCATCCGTGGACGTGGATAGTGAATGCATTCCCATCTGTGGTAATGTTCATAATTCCCTCCTTTCTCAGTTTGTATCAGTCTATAAATCCATTTCCTGCTAGTAAATGTCCTATGTTCCTAAGTTGGTATTGGTAAATAGGTGTTGTGAACATTATTACTTTGATAAGAGGGATGTAGTCTCCGGAAATGGAATAGTAGTTCTCATACACACTTACACCTGAGGCCTTTGAGAGAATTCTCTTGTTCCCAAATAGAGCAGAGATGTCACCTTTAAACTTTGAGACTTTGTCTGACATATTCCTAGGTGTAAGTCCTTAGTTAAAAGATGGGTTATTGAAAATGCATTTGAAACAAGGAACCCTAGGTAAGCCAACAACCAAGGATGCTAGGTGCTTACTATGGGATAAGGCCATTAATGTAGTTACTACAAATTGATGACACATGCACCTCCTCCAAGAGGAGGCTTAACTAGTTTCTCAGGTAAGAGTAGAGGTTTAGCATATGAATAAAGAGCTCAAAGAGAAGTCAACTAGAGCTAAAGTCCTATTGAAATGAGATACTTAAATATTGCTACAAAAGAAGACTTGGAAGCATTGGAAATATTAGAAAGGACTGCTACAGTGACTAAAGTCAACAAAATTTTTGGTAAAGCAAAGGTTTATCCAAGCAACTGCAAGCAAAAGGGAGTGCTTGGTGTCACATGTCAAGGAAGTAAAGAATATATTATAGATGATCATTAAGAAGGGACTGCCATCTGTCTTTGATGGAAATGGAGATTTATATGAATGGAGTCAGCATAATTAAGTGCTCCTAAATAAAGGAGTTGATCATTCTGCAATTGATCAGATGGAGGGTATCATCATTGGTAGAAACCTTTCAAATTTTTTATCCAAGGGTCATTAAATACTGTATATGTCAAAATACATTTTTAAGGAGTTGGATCAGCCTGAATATGGGTTGTATACTGACATGGATATTTATATAAGAGAAACAAGGGAACATGGATATTTATATAAGAGCAACAAGGGAACACTGACATCCAGTGGGAAGGGAGTGTAGAAACCTAGATGCGGCCGTTTTGAAGGCTTATCAAACTTGGGGTCATGCTCCACCTCTCAATTTTAAGCAAACTCGGCATTAGGCATAAAATTCATAGAAACCACAACAAAAAGTTTAGAGGAAGGTACCACAGGATCCTCCTAGAACCAAGTAGCAGTACAGGTAGGCTGAGTGAGGGGGGAGTGAAACTACAATTTTGGAATAAAGTTATGAAAAGGTAGTTTTCAATTTTTAGCAGTTGAAGAAACAGTTTTGGAAAAACTTTGTAACAAACTTTTGAAGCAGATACAAGTGGACAATTTGGGGTACATAAACCACTGGTATACACAAAACCAACAGTAAGCAAGAAATAAAGAAGTGGTTTCAATAATATAGATACTAAAAAACTAACCCTAGATTAGACAATAAAGGGGAGGGTTGAATACTCATTTAAGGCTGCAAATTTTGAGAATAAAGAGTCTCTATATTCCTTGCTACTGAAAGAAGTCTAGAGAAAGGGGCCATCTACATAAAAGGTGAATACCAGTGGATTCAAACCTTTTTTTTATATTATGTATGTAGACCTATCATGTGCATGTAATCTTCTTTGTTCTCCATACATATTTTCCTATTGTAAATTGAGATATGCATTAATACAAAGCCTATGAGCAACGTCTTTAGCTCTACCATGTGTCTCAATTGTTTATTTCATATGATGGAATGAATGAAATCAATGCTATCAGTCTACCCATTCTTTCTTATGCTATATATATATATATATATATATATATATACATTTATTGTTAATGAAGTATTCGTAATTGCAGATAAATAGATTTCATGCTGCCAAAGCATATGCTGAAATCTTAATTTAGTCCATGTAAAAATTCTAGAAGTCTTTAATGCTCTAGTATTCCTTTTATTATAATCTGTTAAATTCGTTCTCAATGAGCACCTAGCACATTATTATATGTCTTCCTTTAATTCTTCCTCTACCACCCTTCTTCAATCTTATTTAATTATATCCATTAACAACCACACCAAATGATGAAGGTTTCTTTTTCTAGTAACCCTAGCATCTTAGACCCAATTGACAGCAAGTGAAAGATATATTTGATAAAACCCAAGTATTCTCAAAAATAAATTAAAGCAAAGACATATTTAAAGCAGTTTTATTTTCTATTTTCCTAGGCACTGCACTACTATACAACCTAGTGTGTCTCCATAGTGCAAACATCTTATGGCACCATTGTCGGGGACAGAGTAAAAAAAAAATCTTTCCCTTTGTAGCACGACAAAGTCTAGCACTTATTTTTTAAGTTGAACAACAAGAAGTCAGTGTGGTTGTATGTTTTTAACCTTGGTGACTCTATTTATTAAAACTGGCATCTGGAAAGAGAAATACCAAATACAAACCAAAATCCCTTTATACTCCTTTCTTATCAGACCTTGAAATGATTATTGCCTGGAGGAACATGAAAGAGAAGCTCCATCTTACTCGGGTAATCCCAATCCTAAAGAGCCTTATCCTAATTTTTCATTCATTAACCCTGACCACGCATATCAGACCCAAAAGGGTACCTATACCCCCTTGAGGTATTCCTGCAACACCTCTTGTTGATTTACAATTCTATCCTCTTCAATTCCCTGAGACAGATTATAGATCCCAAAGCCCATTGCTTGGAAATAAAATCCCTGTCATTCAAGAATAAAAGACTTGCATCCTACAACACTTAATGGCTAGATAAGGAGGAGGAGGAGGGAATGCCATTTCCAACCAACCTAATAAGCTAATAATTTTTCTCTAGGTGGCATCCAGGCATTAGTTTTTAGCATTATAACAAAATTTGAACCCCTTACCTGATAACTACTTAAAGTTGATTCCCAAATTCCATGAGGATAAGAGGATCAGTGGGGAAGAACACCTTGATGCATTCTAGAACTTTAATTACAATTTGTATGTGGAGCATGAATGTGTCTACATGAGGGTGTTTGTGTAGACTATGGAAAGAGAGGTAGGTTAAGAAATGGTTCAGGAAATGACCACCAGCATCCATAGATTCCCGGCAGGCCCTAGAAGACACTTTATTCTAATAGTATGGAGAGAAGAAAAATTGAAAATACTATATGTCAGAATTATCTGCTTTGAGGAAAAGAGAGAATTAGAATGTGGAATAGTTTTCAAGGGGTTTAATAAGATATACCACAAAATCCCCATTACCATCAAACCTACATAAATTTTTGCATAGTACCTTGTTCATATAAAACCCTCGGTTAGGAGAGAAGAGCCCTTGGGTCATAGAGATGAATGGTTGGTCCATATCTACCCGATTAGCTATATAGCCAAATCCCCTAGTTCCTTATTGGCAGTTCTGGTTGGTCCATGCAAGAGTGTGAAAGAGTAAAGATGGGTTGGGGCACTAACATTCATGCAGTAGGGATCTTTTCTAGCAATGCTATAAGAATTCACTAGTATCTGGTCGGGTCTTTTATTTATGTACAAGATAATCCAGAAACAAAAATCAAGAAAAATAAAGTTTGAGAACTAAACCACTAACTAGTCAGTCCTCTGCCCACCCCTATAAACCTGGCAACTTGTAAGTTAAAGGGATAGGCTTGACTACAAGATGGAAAGAAAACCTAACCATTATCAAAAACTACATCTACTATTTTACAATAAATCTCATCACCCTGTGAAAATCAAAGGAGATTAGGTTGGGTGTCTGGTGTACTGCTAGCTTCTTTTGCTTGGTAGTTTCTCGGTTCTAGCTCAATTAGATAATTTCCCAATACATAATTCAGTGGTTCATTCTTTTATTCCAACTGAGTAACATTGTGTTTCATGGAGGGCTCTCTTAATATCTTTATCTGGTTTGGAATTCCCTTATGAGGCAACCACAGATGTGACCAATCTGATGTGAAATACCCATTTAGCCTTGCTGACCAGTCTCGATTCAAAACAAGTCCATAAACATCAAGTATGTCTGCTACCACAATATCAATGTACTAACATATCTTTTCATTGGCAGATAAGCGAATCGAAACATCTTCCATTTCCCCAACTACTTTCACATTGGTCCTGTCTGGCTGAGTAACCTGCCAGGTAGTGGGTTCAGGTTGTCCATTGATCTTTTTGTAGATTGAAAGTGGCATAACAATGACTGCTGACCCTGAGTCTACTAAACAATTGTGCACCTTATGGTTTAAAATCTCAAAAGTCAAGAGGAATGGTGGGGTTTTAAACCTAGCCTTACTTCCCACACTTGGTTCAACAATTTCTTCTACAGGTTGGTTGTTAGTGGGTAACTCTTTGTTTGGTACTTCAAGTGCTTTTAACAATCTTTCTTTCTGTTGAGGTACCTTACACATTTCAAATAAGGACATATTTGCCTTAGCCCTTTTAATGTCCTCCACAATATCGTACCCTATCTCAGGTGCTTTGAGATTTTCTTTGACATTAGGCTTATCAGGCATGTTGACTTGTTTTGGATCTTGACCGATAATGGTAAATTCAAGTATTTTATCATTTGTGTTGTTCTTCTGAATTTTCTTTACATTCTCCTGAAGTCTCTTAATTTTCGGGAGTATTGAATTGTGTTTATTTAACAAACCTTGACTTCTCGTTATCACATTTGTTTCTGAGGTTTCTTCCTATTTCAGTGACCCTTCCTCTTCTGTATCAAAAAGTCATACACAGTCCCATAAAAAAAGAGCAACATCCTCTTGATTTTCTGTGGATTTATTACCTTTTTCTTCCTCATCATTAGCTTCTATTAGTTTAGAGTCCAATAGCTGATTCATTACTAATGCCATCAAATTGATCCATTGAGGGCAATTTTTTTCAGAATGAGGTTGCTGATGAAAGGTGCAAAAATTATCCATACCCACCTCAGTTAAATTCATTGATGCAGGACTGTGTAGAGGAGGTTTAGATTGATTGGTGTCCTCTATCCTTTCACAGTAAGGCTTGTATGCTTTATGATACTCCTTTTCTTTTTCAAAATCTATCACTCTATTAGATAGTTTCTGCATCATTTTCAACAATCCTTCAAAAAAAAATTCTCTCGATTGCTCAGGATAATCTTCTATGCTCTCTTTTTCAGCTTCTACTCTCTCGGCTTCTTCATAATTTTTTGACAATGTAGGTTTGACTTGCATCTTGGAAAACATGGCCAAGCCAGGCCCTAAAACTGAAGTATAGTATTCGATCAAAACCTTATCAGACGGTTTATCAGTGGCAGAAAAATTCTTAAGATAAGCAGCAAACCTTTGGGTGAACTATGCACTTTTTCTTTTCTTTATTTCTTCAAAGAGCATAACCCTTTCATTAGAGCTGCATGAGTCTTTTGGACTGCATACTTCTAAATATTCTTTCAAACATATCCCAGTCTGTGATTGAGTTTCCAGGCAGAGAAAAATACCATGAGGCTACTGCTCCTTTCAGGGTATGTGGAAACAATCTACAAACCACATATTCATGTTCTCCAGCCCTTAGTCCTTCTATATCCAAGTAAAAGCTTTGCAAATGATCATTTACTAAAATATATTGGCTTGGGTCAAACTTGGGAAGCATTTTCTCAAAAGCCTGAGGTAAGTCATGTAAAGGGGGTGCCAGGTTTAAAGGTGACCTAGCCCTCCAAGCAGGTGGTGGATTTGGTCAGTTGGGTGGCTGATTTGCATTCACATTTTCCATGAGTCTGGGTGGATAATGAGGTGGTGAATGAATAGGGGTATGAACAGGTGAACAGTAAGGTGTATCTGGGCCCACTTGATTCAAAGGCTGAACAGCTTCCTATAAGGCTATTTCTACCAGTTCTTCAAAATCTCAAGCCAACACGGTCTTTCTTCTTATATTCTCTTCTGGGCAAGACAGGAATAATTGGTAGTCCTCCAATATTCTTCACATATGCCCTAGTATGTATTCTCATATCATTAACTGCTTCATTATCGACAGAATATAGATGCTCTTTACCCTTCTCTTCAGGAATTGGATTGGGAAACAGACTGCTTTCAGAACTAACACCAGTGGAATAATCTTGAGAAAATAAGTCTCCTCGGCCAGCCATGCACTGGCTTCCCTCCTTCTAGCGCCAAAAATTGTTGAGGCCTGGAAAATCGCAGGTAAAAACAATTAGGGATTCTCCCCAGTAAACGTTCCCAACTAGCCCGTTACTGTTTGATATGGGGAATCCGTCCGGTTTACGGTCTGGCTACCATAGGTCAAGTAACAAAAATAAAGGGTTTTATCGGCTATGGCCCGGTCCACCGTGTATGTTTTTAGTTTTTGTATTTAAATATGAGATGCAAGTGCCTATCTAAAAATGCAAATTTATAGAGAATACGAGGAGCAGTCACAATGTGATGCGTAGGTTCTTACCTCTCTTCTTAACTCTCTCGCATCTAAACCACACACAGCAAGAAAAAACTAAAACTAACTATCTAACCTATCCCTAGGGAACAAGATTATTATTCATCAATGAGTAATGTATTTGCGATTGCATTAAGAAAAATCATAGATAGCCATTACTTCTTTCAAAACACATGAACATTTATAGATATATGAACAACTGGATAGCTAATTGTTTATGAACAACATTCATTACTCATAGTGGAAATTTCATAGAATAAACTAGAGCATATTCATAACAAGAACATAGGTTCAATGAGTTAGAATGATATCACAGTTAATGGATAACAGTTGAAAACGAAATAGTTCACATTCAACAAATCCATAGCACAACATTTGAAACCTTCCACAAAGCTTTCTCCAACAAGAAACTTGTAATTTCTTTATGCAAAAGGAAATAGTTCTTCTTACATCATACTCTCACAAATCTATCTGGGAAAAATTCCCCGGTTCTATCTAACTCTCCTATATTTATACTATAAGCAAAACTCTTGGGCTGCCCCTCGGTGACCTTTGGGTTCCCCCCAACCATTCAATCCCACAATTTTTTCTTATTGTGAGTGCTCATGATTTATGCAATACGTTACATTTCAGGTTAATATTTTAAGAGCACTTTTATGAAAAGGGACCATGGTAACTGACGTACTTTTCCAAGCCTGGGCCTCTGCTCTTATTGATTATGCTCAGTAATCCGTTGGTCCCTTGCTAGATCCTATTGAGCTCAGACCTAACTTTCTTCTTCTTTTCTCTACTACTTCTTCTTCATTCTTCAGCCACTTCCTTCCTTGTTGCCTCCCTTCTACTTTGTCTTTTGAACACATCTTACTCGCAGTAATCATCTTGTCATGAAGATAGCAGATTTTAGACCATTTAGGATTTAATAAAGTAATACGAACTGTATCAATACATGCATTCTGTAAAATGAACTCTAAACAATGTTAATGCATGAAAAGAAAACATGATAATGCAAAGAAAATCCTGATAGTTGGGTCTGAAAATCCTCTAAATCCGATGCCCAACTAAAATCACGATCCCGAAAGAACAAACTCTTCATCTCAATCCCGGTCGCATCTGGACCAATTCGACATCATCTGATGAAAGCATGAAAAATGGCAAAGTAACCTCCATTGAAAAATAGAGTAAAAGCACACAAGAAAGGCGAGAAAATCCTTACTGGCGGGAAAAAATACGGGCGAAAAAAAAAACTCTCATTGGTGGGAGGAAACATTATAAGTTGGATGGTTAGTGCACTATGGAGCCACAACGGCTAAAGACATCAGACTACGGCTTCCGCTTGCAAATGAAAACATCGGAAAAATAAAACACTAAAAAAAAAACTGCAGCATCGGATATCGGAACCACTACAGCAACGGACGATTAGTTCGCTAAGGAGCCGCAACGGCGGGTGACAGAAAAACTAAAAGTTTCATGGTCAACATAAAAACATTAGTGGCCGGCAACTCTAAAGCTAAAGGTCGGAGCTCAAAACCACTAATCATTGGCGATATAGTTCATTACACAGCCGCAACGGTGGGAGATAGACTGACTACATCTTCCACAAAAAAAGAAAAATCACTGGTGATTAGAAGAGCTAAGGACTATATATCGACAAGTCAAAACTTAACGTTGCCGCCGTGTCAGCGCCGCAAAAGACTAGCCTTCTGATCAAATTCAAACATCAATCCGATAGCAAAAACAAAAACATTGCAAAGTAAAAGTATGATCAATAAAACAAAGGCATCGGTGAAAATAAGAACTAGCCATCGGCACACTCTCTAACTACCCTCCAAAACAGCGGCGACAAAGAGAGCTAAAGATCTGACTCAAACATGAATAGACTTCCAATAGCGAGTAGAAAAATCATCGAAACAGGAAAAATATCCGAAAACGTTAAGTGTTCGATAGACTTTAAAGTTGTGCAGTGATAAAATTAGTTCGTTTCATCTCTGAAACAGCGGCGACACAGAGAACTAAAATACCGACTTTAATCTTCAACAAAGATCTGACCGTGATAAAACCAGACCATCAAAAAATAAAAAAATGTTAAGTTCCACAGTCAAAAGCATTGGCAGTTTTATATCATTCAACCTCCGAAAGTGATAAACAATTGAACTCAAATCAAGCTCAGGAAAACCCAAATTCGTAGCAGAGGAAAGACATAGTTCAGGAATCCAAACACTCCCAGGCAAGATAATATTAAAAGGAGGGTCCAAAATTTTAAAAAATTTGTGAAAAAAGTTGCAGCTACAACAAACCTCTAACGATACGGAGTCTTGGGAATGTGGGCTAGATGGAGGGAATGATCGAGCGTGATATACAATATTATTCACAAAAGGTAGGTGCATACCCCCATACATAGCTTATTACAGAATGTCATTCCAGCTTATCATAGTTGATAGCTGATTGTCGCCAAGAGTACTTGCTGAGAGTACTCGCTTGAAGGTCAGTGACACTTTCAGTTCAGGAAGCTAAGTTGTTATGGAATCTGTTGTAGCTCTCTTCGGGTAATACCCACCAGTATAGGCAAAGGCCATAGAAGAATATGTGGTCGGTTGTACTTGATGAATCATACTATGATGAATTCTCAGTGCTAGTCCCTGCAGGAGTATAACCAAAGCAAGTAGGGGCTATGGTTGTTGACTTATAATCAGCATAAAAGCAAGCATCTTAGAAATATTGAGTGATAGTTTAAGGTGCTGATAAGGATCCATATCGATGTCGATACCTAGATCCAAATATAAATCCATTGTTACATGAATACCCTCAAGTTTTATGGAACCTATGCCTCAATGGATCCTCAATAGATTGGGTACTCGTTGCTAAAGTGGAACCACTGGTACGTACGCTGCTAGTAAGGCATCAAGCTAAGGGGTAGTGGCTAGAGCTATAGAAATAAAGTTGAAAATAGAGGCAGGGGAAGAAACACAGACAATGGTTCCAAAGCCACTATCCCATACAAATATTATCTAAAACCAAATCTGACTGACCTTCAAAGTGGTTTCATATCCATATGCCAGTTCAGTTGTGACCAGGTGAAAACACAAGGTATTCATGGGGGTGCAGGCATAAACAACATCACTAGCAGTTTCATACCCTGATCGAGATCCATAACCCATTGATGGACTCGTCGAAGCGCAATTCCATTCATGGGACTGATCCAGCTTACCAAATTGACCCCATAGATTCAATTCTTTAGCCAACTAATAGTATAAGATATTGTTGTTCAGTTAGTCCCGCATGAATCAGAGCTTTAATAGGTTAGTTTCAAGGCTTTAAAATCATAGAGTATAAAGTTTTATCCTGTGAAATAACCTAAGCTACCAGCACCAAAGCAGGAAGCAGGACCAATCAAAATTTTATCATATAAGCATCCTTTCCTTGTTGTTTGTTACAATCGTTTCCCTGTATCTGTATCCCTAGCCCTCCAACAGTTTACTTAGTTTTGGAACTCATTGAAGCAATTTATCTAGTCTTATTACCAACAACTTGCCTACCATTTCCTCTAACATCCCTTTCCTATTGATATATTGGAGCAAGGGAAGTAGCATAGACAGGAGCACAACCAGTTTAGGATCCTATAGTAGCGAAGGCATAAGTCTCGAAGGTCGCAGAGATAGTTCCAGGGTCAGCTACCGCAGATCAAGATCTTGTTCAAGTTTGAATTCGTTCCCCTATTCCAAATCTAGTCCCATCATCAGTAGAAGAGAAATTAGTAGAGCCAACAGCATCATCCCAAGCATCTGAGCCGACAGAAGCATAGGCGGTTAGGGTAGAGTAAACAGATAAAGAAACACAATAGACAAGGACAAAGGAAACGATAGCAATTCCTTTAAACTCGTCATGGGGGCAAGTGGTAATGCGGACCTGAATGCGTACTTTAATGCAGGTGTATTGGTAAATGGGGGAAACCGGCAATTAGATCAAAAACCTATCTCTATATTGGTGCACCTCACACTGCTAAATCATATGTTTAGTGGACCGCCTTACCTCCAACAATGTGTTCAATCAATCAATGTTCGGGCCCAATCGCACCAAAGGGTGTATTCTGTCCTTTGACCTGCCTCTTGAAATAGACACCTCGGAGACAAAAGATAGAAGCTACCATAGAGATGAGAGACAAGATAAACTAGATGCAGTTCAGCTCTCGCTGGCCGAGAACAAATGTGAGCCAATGCAACTTGCTGAGGTTCCACTACCAATAGGGGTTTGATACTTACATTTATACATTAAACTTGGAATCGCATCGATACGTGTAAATTTTTGCATCGATACGTCCTTGCCAAATAGAAAGAAATATTGCCCTAGATAACCTGCTGGATAATATGCCCTCCCCTTACTTATTAAATGAAATTATAGGTCAGCATACTTTGGATTGTCCAGGTCTACTATTCAAGAAACCTATAGTGTGGTCCAACAAACACCAAATGTTTTGATGTGGCTCAGTAACATGCCCAGTATGATAGTCCCGGGAGATCCCATCGGTGGTAACTTGCAGGCGAAATAATATCTCATGGGGAGCTCTGCCCTAGAGGTGGTTGGGTAGTATGTGCTTTACTAGTTATGTGAGTTATGTGAGTAGGATGGGAGTTCAACGTGACTACCAGATCTCAACCCACCGTGCCCGACTAGTAATAAGGATGTGGTTCGTGCCAAGTTATCCATAACCACTTCGGTCTAAGCTAGCTCTCTACGACTCTATGCTCTACTGCCTCTACTATTTATTCCACTCCTAGTAGTAAATAAACATTTTATATAACCCCATTACCATATGAGTAAGCCTCTATTGCATGTATACTTCCTTGCCATTGTAAGAAACATATTGGCTATATAAGTTTCAATGTGCCCCATTATACAAGTGGTTATCCTCCACCTACCCATTTCCTAATATAAGGGGATAGATTCCCTCCCTACAGAGATAGTCCCTTGGCATAATCCCTAGTGAAAATAGAAGTGAAGTCATGTGAAGCCACCCATATAGCCATATATACATTAAATCACTCATCCCATGATACATCTTGCCTACCTTTCCTTCTAAATCCTACCCTTCAACAAAGTATTCCTAATCTTTAGTGCACCTACCTCATGTATGAAGTTTACTGCTTCTTCTCCAATAGTGGATCCGATGGGGAATCAACAAGGGGAACATAGCCGAGCATGGCAAGACCATTCCCAATGCTAGTGGTTTACATAAATTCTTACCAATTCCATTGTCACAATCAAATAATAATAAATATATGACTCACATATATACGTTAGTTCAAATTAGTGAAACAACTTATAGTTCTCAAGAGAATAAGTTATTCTATAGTACAGGTTAAGTTCCCTAGGAGTAGGTCTGACGCACAAGTTCCAAAGGCTAGTCCCACCCAAGACTGAGCAAGGCATAGTAGATATAGAGTTTTTCTTCCTCTATTATGTATGGAAGAAACATGGATGGCTCCTCCGTAAGGTGGGAACGTGGTTTAATATAAGTGAGGCCAAGGTCTACGGATCGACTGGATCAACTCTTTACCAGGGTTGTAAACCTCGATCTTCTCCTGGGGTATGGGTGATAAGGTATCCTCTCTAGTGATGATGATGAGGGTTATCCACTCCATGGAAGAACTTATGGAGAACCCCCTGACTTCTATGAGATAATTTTTATGTTTCGGGGTATGAGGGCATGGGTTACCAAAATAGGATGAGAAATTGCTTTGGCAAAGTAAGGGGAAAATAATAGAATTTGTGTGTACATCCAGAGGTCGGGAATCTTACAAATTAGGGGTGGCAAGCAAATGGTTGAGATGGGAAACCTTCTCTTATCCTTCCTCTCAGCTAAAGTGGTCTTGGGTGCAAGGGGTGGTGTTATAGCTCAAAATGACACATCTCTACCTGTGACCACTTTCCTATGTTTTCGTCGCATGTTGACACTTCCATGACGACACTTCATGAAAAGTCACTAAAAAAACACCTAACTTGGAGGACCCATATCTTTAGTTTTGTAACTCCATTTGACCTCATATCTATGCCATTCGAAAGATATTTCATTTAGCTAAAAATTTCTAGAAGACACCAAAGTCTGAAAATGCCCAGAAATACCCTAAAAATGACTTTTTTGATGTGTATGTGAGTTTCCTTAAGGCAAACCCACGTACGTACACGAGTTGCTATATATAATAGTCACGTACACATTTTATATGCGACTTTCTGCATTTCAACCCATGTATACCTCCTCGTGTATGTGACTATTGTCTCTGCAACCCGCGTACACCTCCTGAAAATGTCAAAAAACACATCTTTTGAATTTTGGGTAGTTTGGGTAGTTATGCAACTGACTCCTTCAGTTGTAACTACTTTGTCTTCGCTCCTAACTCTTCCTTAAGAATATAAATAGAGGTAGGGAGGTCCATGAGAGGGGACTTGAATCTTTGCATTGTTATGCTGGAGGAATTGGAGCTCGCTTTTCCCACACCTTTTACCTAGAAGCATTCTCCTTGTGTTGCAGAGATTGGAGGTTGAGTTCCCTGGAGAAGAGAAGCAACAGAACTGGATCAAGGTTTCGTGAGGTGCCCAACTTGAAGAGAAGGTATACTTGTACTTGTTTTCAAGATTAATAAAGATGCGATGTCCTTCTTCTTCCCAAATCATTGTTCAATGTGTGATTGAATCTTTGTTTATGATCAGATTTTAATGTTAATCATATTATTATTTCATATTTCTTTGATTATCATTTCTTTATATGTGGTCATATTGGTTTGAGGAAGGTATAATTCATTTTGTAGGTCTCTTGGAGCAAGAGGAACAAGAGAAGCAAGAAGAGGATTGAAGGGCTGCTTGGATCAACCTTCATTTGTTAAGGTATGAACCATTCTAATCTCTGAATCTTGCTTATATATACTTGCAAAACTATATGCATCCACCTTTCAACCCCAGTATGTTGATGGCCTCTTAAACCCTAGCCATAGGATACTTTCCTTTACAACAGAACCGACAACTCCACTGGGAAGAGCCTTGTCTGTTTTGGGTTTCTATGTATTTATTTCAGCCTTTTGTGAAGTTTCGGGTCTTTCTTTCCACTTAGGAACACTTTATTAGTATAATAGAACACCTCCCCTACCTTTCTTAGGCAGTTTTTGACCTTTTTGGGATTTTTTCGACCCATATGCGAGTTGCAGACTAAACAGTCGCGTGTCTGGTTTGGTACACGTGAATTTCTATACTATCAACCTGTGTATGATACACGACTTGTCAGTGGTACAACCCGCATGTGGTTGTATACGTGACTTGCTGTATTGTCAACCCGCGTATGACACACGACCTGTCAGTAGTACAACCCGCGTGTGCCCCTAAAACAGTGCTTTTCCTCATTTTTGTGGTTCTTTCTACTGTTGTGGGCTATTTGGTAGGTCTTTTTGTGTCATCTGTAGGTGCATGAATTCAGGGAGTTAGTGTCATCCCTTTAGGTTGTTCTTTATCTATGTAGTAATCCTTTTTATAGCATTAGGGTTTACTCTTTGCTCTTCCCCCCCACCTTCTTTGCTTGGCATGATTTTTGGCTTATGTTTCTGGTCAGCCTCTATTAGTGATCTTTGTCTAAACTTAGAAGCTTATTGGTCTTTGTTTCCTTCTTCTTTTGTTGGTTCACTTCACCGTGCCAAAATAGTTGACTTGTTTTTTATGCAAGCCTTCCTTCGAGGTAGGGTTTATGCTGACTTTAGTTCATTCTAGAGTTTGTTTGGTGGTTGTATAGTAGAGTTCCTTTTGATTTGTTCTTGTTATCTGCATACTTTTGTTTGTAGGTAGTTTTTCTTTTGCATTTATAAAAGAAAAATAAAAAGAACATACTTGTTTTTGTTGCTTTCCCCCCCCACCTCCTTCGTTGGCTTGACCTTGTTGGACAAGGTACTGAGCAACCTATGTTTGTAGGTTTAGATTGGTAATTGGGACTTCTTGACCTTTGTTTATGTCAGTCTTATTGCTCAGTCTCTTCATTCCAAAGCTGTTGGCTTGTTTACCTTTGTAAGCCTTCCTTTCAAGAGAGGTTATATCCAACTTTAGGGAAACCTGGGGTTTGTTTGTGGGGTGTAGAGTAGTTGTCGATTTGATTTGCTTACATTACTTGCTTGCATTAGTTGATAGGATGTTTTTCTTTTGCATTTATAAAAGAAAAATAAAAAACACATGTTTGCTTTATATGCATGTAGATTAGGTTTGTAGTCTAGATTGCATGGCATATCATTGTTTTTGAAAAAAATAAAAAGAATTTGTTCTTTTGTGGCTTTCAAGTTTCTATTTGAAAAAGAAGAAGAGAATAGTTTTTGCTTTTTCCATTTCATATCTCTTTTCTTAGTGATTTTGTTTCAACTTTGAGTCAAAACACCACATAAGTTTCATGCCATTTACCCTCTGACTAAAAATAGCCCTTAAAATAAATGATATAATTTAAAAATTATTAGTAAGTTTTATTTTATAGGCTCATACACCAACTAGCTCAAGCTAGACTTGTGGGGTAGGGAGTTTTAATTCTCCGCAAGTATTAAATTTTAGACGTAGTTGGCCAATCACTAGGTAAACCCTTTTGTATGTTGATTGTATCTGGGAAGCTCCTCTCAAACGGGAGTTAAGCACGAGGCTGCGTGGAGACTTGGACTGAGGAGATAACCCTCTGATTCCTTGTCAAAGCGTAGACCAAGGTTTTTGCGCATCTGGGGATTCTATCTTAGACAGGGTTTCAGGATTTTCTACCCTGCCCATGCGTACGAACCAGGCTTGTGACTGTCCCCCCAGACTGTCAATATAGTTAAGGTAGCCTTTAGTCTCTTTGACATCTAGGGTTCATACACAGGTACACTGGAAAGCTATTTCCGGTTGACCTTGGACAGGCTTGGAAGGTAACCCCAGTAGAAGGTGTGGGAGGGCAGTGGGTGATTCCTCCACTTGTGCCTAAGAACATCTATAGGGATGCCAAGTAACTATCTATCAGCTTTCTTTTGGAAAACATATCTTATACATGTTTGTCTGTTTGGCTTTAGGAATTTTTAGTGAGTGCTGTGTGGTTTGTCTGTGCTTAGTGTACCTTTAGGTGTGTGCTTTGCACTTTTGGTTGCCTGTCAACCTGAGACTTTGTCTCCTAGTTTGAAAATATGGCTAACACCCCTTTGAACACCAACCAAGATATCCCCATCCTGGGAACTCCTTGTACTATTCCTCTCATGGGGAATGTTGGTGTTCCCTTGATGGCCACCCTGAATCTACCTGGATTCACCCTAGGGCTACTGGTGTGGTTGTTTTCCACTCCAACTATCCTGAATGCTCCTGATGCTTCTCAAGTAAGCTCCTTATATCAAGTGCATCAAAACACTACTTCCCCTTCACCTGTAGTTGATTCTCCTACTCCTTCTGCCTCATGCGGTGAAAGTACTAATACTAGTAACCGACAGTCTAAAAGGAGTAAGAGAAGGAGGAATAGGAAGAAGGCACATAAGCAAGGGGGCACCTGTTCAACCTCTACAGGTCAAGTTGAGCCTCACCACCCAGGCTCTGTAGTCCATGCTGGGGGCACCCATCCAACCTCTGCAGGTCATGTTGGATCTAAGCACTCAACCTCTGCAAGTCAAGTTAATCTTCACCATCCAGCCTCTGTTGATCATGCTGGTGGGATCCTTCCAACCTTTCCAGGTCATGTTGGACCCAGCCACTCAACCTCTGCAGTTCATGCTAAGGGCACTTGTTCAACCTCTGATGTTCAAGTTGAACCTCCCCATCCAACCTCTGCAAGTCATGTTGGATCCATCCACCCAACCTCTGAAGTTCATGCTGGGGCCACACACTCAACTGCTGCAAATCATGTTGATCCTAACCATTCAACCTTTGTTGTTCATGTTGGTGATGCCCATCCAACCTCTGAAGGTCATGTTGGACCCAGTCTCTCAGCTTCTGTAGGTCATGCTGGGGGCAGTCTCTCAGCCTCTATGGTTCATGCTGAGGACAATCCATCAACCACTATGAGTCATGTTGACACTGTTGAAAAGACTATCCGTTTAAAACACAAGCCCAAGTTTCCTTTTAAGCTTTGTGAGGGAGACCACCTTACTTATAAATTCCCTTCTATCGTGGAGGTGCAAAGATTTTGGTTTCATGTTCATCCCGTTTTTGAACATCCTGAAGTATCTCAACAACTAGCCTCTCTTATTCAGGTTGGACCCAGTCAACTAGCCTCTGGTGGTCATGATGGGGGAAAACTCTCAACCTCTGTAGATCATGTTGAGAGAAAACAGTCATCCACTACTAGTCATGTTGACACTATTGAGAAAATTGGGTGTTTGAAGAGAAAAATTAAGTTCCCTTCTAAGCTATGCGAGGGAGATCATCTTACTCATCGGTGCCCTGCTATCGTAGAGGTGCGAAGAGTGTGGTCCAAGACTCAAGAATTTCCTTCTCCTGAACAACCTATAGTTTCTCAATAACCTACTCAACCTTTGGTTGATCAAGTGGTCGAACCAATCTCAAATTTGGTCGATCCCACTCTTCTTTCGGAGAGTGATCCTGATGTGGTTGAACCAATGTCATCTTTGGTCAATCCCACTCTCCCTTTAGAGAGTGAATTTCTCAAAGCGGTTGAATCAATTCCATTATCGATCAATCCCCCTCTTCCTTTGGAGAGTGAAGTGTCTACTAGTCACATTTTCTTCACTGCCAGTTCAGAACTTACTGAACAAGGGGGCACTAAACGCGTTTCGGATCAACCCCCACCAAGATCTCGAATTGCTTCCTTTGATTGGGATAGCCTAGTTGAGCCATGCCTTCCTTCTAATGCGCCTTTCACAATAAAGGTCAAAGTTGAATCCTACACGATTTCTCATTGTATTGTTGATGAAGGATCCTCAGTTAGTATCTTGTCTGCTCGTGCTTGGCGAGGCATGGGATCTCCCAGCCTTGTGTCGACTGCTAGTCAGTTACTGGCGTTTGACAGAAGAACTTGTATAGCCCTGGGAATTCTTGCTCAAACACATGTTACTTTGGGTGGGAAGACCGTCTTAGTTGACTTCATGGTGATAGAAGACCCCTTGGACTTCAATATGCTCCTTGGACGTGATTATGTCTATGCCATGCAAGCTGTGGTGTCAACACTTTTTTGTGTGATCTACTTTAATCTTGGCGAAGAAATTGTCACTATCGATCAGTTGGATTTTCTTGATCCTTCTCTTGACCCAACTAGAGACCAAGTATTTCCTTTATCGATTCCCAATGTTTCTATAGACACTACCCCGCCACAGTTGAACCATGTGGCCTCATGTACTTTGCGTTCAATTGCTACTGAGAAGCAGCCTCTTTTTTCATGCTTACCTTCTCGGGACTTGGTCCGAGCAGTTGACCAGGTGAGTCATCCTCTAAATACCATGGATCCTACTTTCCACTCTGTTGATCCATTTGAAATTTTAGACATGTGTCCTATCTCGGATGATCTCCTTACTTCGGATGAATTCTTCCTAGAGCCTTTGATACAGTCTGACCTTCTTTTGGATGTTGATTTAGTTGTGACTAAGTCTAAGCTTGATTTGCTTAGTAAGCCTGATTTTTCCATGGATCAGTCTTCTTTTGTTGGTCTTGTTGAGTTTTTGGACTCTCCCTTCGAACAGCAAGTCAGTGATCCTGATGAGTTTGATTTTTCTTATGAATTTTTCAACTCCTGTGATATTGAGTTTGTTCCTACAGACTCTATCTCCCTTGTTGATTTTTTCTCTGCTTCTGAGGTTGATCTTACTGATTATAAACCCTCGAGCCTTGGTTCTATAGAATCTTCCTCAGTTGATTCTGCCTTGACTTTACCTTTTGTAGAAGATAGCAAAGTCACATGTGTTTCTGCCAAAGTGACCTGCATTAGATATTTTCTTCTAAATATGATTCTGATGTTGTTGTTTCTTGGAGACAGGATCTTTAGTTGGATTCACAACTATTTACTGGCCTTGTCTTGTTGTTCAAGCTGTAACTGCATTTGCATGTGCCCTACTCGCGCTTATGAGCCTGATGTCGGCTTTCACGCTTTTAGTTCTTTGTATAAGCCCTCATCTTTGTTCTCATCGTTGCTAAGCCTTGTACCATTTTTCCTTTGCAACTTGACACCTTTTACCTTGAGGAGACGTTCCTCGAGTGTCCTTATCTTGCTCACTTTCCTTGCATTATGCATAGGTCTGTTCCTTGTGCTTGGAACTAGTTTCGCCTGCCTGTGACACTCGTCTCCTCGCATTTAGAGCATTCTTTCTGCTCTCCTTCGAGCTCATTAAAAACAGTAAGGAGGCCCCGAGTTGAATTTTCTAGACTCGTAAAAAATTCACGGGAAAGATATTGAGTTTCTTTAGGCCCAGGTCTGACTCCTCAAAATAGACTTGACTGCCGAGTAAACTTGTCCATTCGGGCTCATAAAGAATATGTGAATGGGCATCCACATTGGTGGTAGGTTATCACTTTTTCGGACCATGTGGAATAATACAAGAAAGGAACACTCTCTTTTATTCAGAATTGAGAAGAGTATTCTCAGACATAGGTTTATCACTTTTCCGGACCTAAGGGAATAAACTTACGGAAAAGGAACCCCTGGTATGAGCTTAGTTTTCTCTTTTTCATGCTCTGGACCAAAACATGAAAAATATTCTGAGTGTACTTTATGTCTTTGTCATGCTCATTAAACCCTAAAGAACAAAGCATCGAGTTTATTGTTGTAAGCCCCATTTCTCCTAATTAAATGGATCTTTCCTAGTCATCTTGCCTTCCTTCACACTCGTAAAACTCAGGCTACATGCTGCTTTTGAAGGAGCGTTAGGGAGGTGGTAATTTAACCTTTTTCGGACCTTCCTGACTAAATACAAAAAAGGTGCACCTTACTTCTTTGGAAGCTAAAAGAGTTCTTATGTGGTTTGTTTTATACTTTTCTGGCCTCAGGAGACTAAATTGGATGAAAAAGCACCCTCCTGGAGTCTTCTTTGGAGTTTTCAGACTCTCTAAACTATGAAAACATCGTCGAGCATGTACTAGTTCTGGCTCGTAAAATCCATGAATCGGTGCTTTGTCAAGCATTCTTCTGTCTTTTCTTCGAGCTTTCCAAAAATGAAGATGGGCCTGAGTTTGCTTTCTTGGACTCGTTAAACCTTTACAAGAAAGAGGGGAAGGGAAGTTCCTTCACATGTTTTTTACATCATGGAAGCAAGTCTTGTTTCCTTGAACAAAGCACTAGTTTTGAGTTTATCAACAGTTGGGTCCTAGTGTTTTGACCTTAACCCGATTCAGAGTTTTTTACTACTCCCATTGGTTTCTTTTCCAATTATATGGGGAATTTATCAATGTCTCCTACATTGCAGATTTGTTTCGTTGGTCCTTTTGTGTCAAAAACTGCCTAAGTCACTTTTGTGTCATGCTCATTGTTCAAGGATTAAACCTTTGTCGGTCATTCTGCAGTTTCCTTGACCTTTTGTGTCAGCCATTCCCTGGTATCAGTTCATTACATCATGTCTTTGGCGGTCCTTGTCTTGAAATTTAGTACCAATTCCAGATCCAATTAGTCTTTGACTTACCTCGTGTTAGATGATGAAGGATTCCTTAATGCCTTCCTTCCAACGGATCTCTTCCTATCGACTACAACACATCTTGCTCTGGGGATGAGATTTAGAGTTTTATGACAGTACCTTGGGGATTGTAGTCATTAGTGACAATTTCCCTTGCTATTGGGTAGTGGGAATACCTTAATGTCTCCTAATCGATGAATTCTTCAAGTGTTCGACTTCAAGTCCTTGTATTCACACTTGTTAGAATGTACTAGGTACCTTGGGGGACCATTTTCATTATAGGTGGTTTCCCTCGTACTTGTTAAAGCACTACAACAAAAACTGGATTTAGCGTCGAATTTAGCGCCGGATTTTAGTGTAATTTTTTCCTAATTGTGGTGAACAATCCGACGCTAAACCAGGCGCTATTGTACATTTTCGTAAAACGCCATCTATTGCATCTTTTTTTCCGTCCTTTTTAACATCCATTTTTGTGTCCATTTTTGCACCCAATTTTTTGCATCTAATGTTACGCCTTTATTTGCGCCCAATTTTTCAACTTCTATTGCATCTTTTTTTGCGTCCTTTCTTACATCCTTGTTTGCACCTAGTTTCACACTCATTTTTTCATCCAATGTTGCGTCTTATTTTGCTCCTAGTTTTTCATCAAGTCTTGCACCCAATTTTGCACCATGTTTTACATAAAATTATGTGTCCAATTCTGCATCTAGGTTTGCATCCAATTTTAGGCCCAATATTGCGTCTAGTTTTGCATCCAAATTTACTTATAATGTTGCATCCCCATTTGCATCTAATTTTGTATCTTGTTTTACGTCTTTTTTTGTATCCATGTTTGTGCCAAATGTTTCATCTCGTTTTACGTCATATTTTGCATCTAGGTTTGCACCTAGTGTTGCATCCCGATTGATGTCTTTTTCTGCATCTATGTTTGAGCCCAATTTTACACCTAGTGTTGCGCTTAGTGTTGTGCCTAGTTTTGCGCCCATGTTTGTATCTAATATTGCATCTAGTTGTGTGTCCAATGTTGCATCCCATCTCGCATTCAATATTACGTCTAATTTTACATCCAATGTTTTGTCCTGTCTTGTATCTAAAATTGTGTCTCGTTTTAAGTTTTTGTTTGCGCCAAATGTTGCTTCCAGTTTTGCACCTGGTGTTACGCCTAGTTTTATTTCCATCGATACACCATATTTTGTGGTCAATTTAATGTCCAATTTTACATCTAGTTAGGAATCCATTTTTTCATCTATTGTTGCGTCTAGTTTTGGACCTATTATTACATCCAGTTTTGAGTCATTAATTGTGTCTAATGTTGACTCTCTTTTTGCATCCAATTTTGTGTTTAGTGTGACATCCATTTTTGTTTCCACATTTGCGTCTGACATAAGGTCGGATTTTGCGACCACTTTTGTGCTTGGTGTGACGTCCACTCTTACATCATGTTTTGCATTTAGTATTGCATCTAATATTGCATCCATCTTGCACTACTACATTTTTTACCGTTAGAAATACATTGCAATATCATTAGGGCATGGAGGAATCGAACCACCAATCTCCTGCTTGTAAAGCAAGTGCTCTTCCATTGAGCTAGCACCCTTTAAGAATCAGGAAGAAGAGAAATATTAACACATAGATTTCATCATTTGTAATTCTAATAAAAGATAATATGATCCAAAGAAAAACATGCTTAAAATCCAATTTATTTTTCCAAACACACTAATAAGCAAACAAATCTACTGTGCTCAGGCAACAAAATATCCTAAACAATTACGCAATCTTATTGTCATGCAACCATTCAATATCCCCCTACACCCATTTCATGGAAGGTCACCCTTTAAGAGGATAAAATGCTTTAGTTCACTAGTTTTCAAAAAGTGTTGCAACTCATTGGATATGCAATCATATTCCTCATACAAAAAAAAATGAACACATCTTGTTTAACTAGGGCCAACATGTACAAAGTTCTTAATGGGAAAATGGTTCATTAATTTGTGTTAATCTCTATATGAAGATTATTATATAAGAACAAAAAGTGGAGTTGGGGTGCCTCGATGTTAATTGTTTGAGTATTATGGTAAAAGTCTTTGTAGCATAAGCAAGGAGCCTAGAAACATATTGATTTGACTATAAATTTTATGGATCGAGAAGATTTTGTCTGTAGGATATATACATGCCTAAACATATTGATTTGACTATAAATTTTATGGATAGAGAAGATTTTGTCTGTAGGATATATACATGCCTAGACCAGCACACTTTGCATTTAGACAATAAGACTGATGAACAGCTAATACTGGTGCAATGGCAGTTGGGCACATATTCAAGACTCTTCTTAAGGGCACTGCTTTAGGGAAAACCCTGTTTATCTCTAGACTTGTCATTTGCTATGCAGCTGAATGTTTTAAAGTGGCAAAGTGTGAAGTGTTTTCGTGACGTGTTGATCTCGTTTAATGACGGGATGGGAGGACCCCGCCCTCCGCAAGTCTAAAAAAATATAAGCAATGTAATAAACCAATGTACTAGACAGCAATACAATAGAGCTCATAAAAACAAAATCGCTGTGCTTGTGAAAATAATCAAACATATTTCACTGATCTAAAATACATGAGAGTAATTTTATAAACACATATCTGGATTAACCCAGAGCATTGGCATTATTCCTAAAAATTTGCTCACGAACTTGACATATATGCATATGATTATTTCAGAACAATATTCAAAACTAAGATATAAATAAATAAAACCTCACCGCAAATCTCAGAAGGAGACATGATTTGCCAACTCCAGAATCTCCAATCAAGAGAAGCTTGAACAAATAATCACTGGAAAAGGAAGTGCATGTCCGTATAAGCCAAGATAATATTATTGTAAACAAAGTAACAATTATAAACTTATTTAACTCAAGAATCTCATCATGGACGAGGGAAAAGACAAATTAATCAAACAGCACTAAACACTTCTGCTTTAAGTACACTGAGTAGCAGCTCAAAACAGAGGCACCAGAAGAAAAAAGAACCAAAAATTGAACCAAACAAATGCACAACAGGCTTTAAATAAAAACCTTGTTAAATACAGCAATAATATATATGTCCAGCTGAAAAATTGATAACAAGAACATGAAACATATAAAAGAATCTTTACTAAGAAAATAAATCATGAGGTATTATCTGTCCAGATGGCATGGCAAGTGCGTGTTCTTGAAAGCTACTGGATGAGCAAATGCCAGGGTGCTTCAAACACTCTTGGGAAATCGATAAGACAGGATTAGATAAATTGTGAGAACTAATGGCAAATGCATTAAGACACGATTGAAGCTTAAGGGAAGAAGCAAAAAGGCAGATACATGTGCTGATGTGGCCAGACCATGGTCTCACATTTTGTTCAATGAAAGAACAAACCATGTGTTGTAAATGCCTGAGCAAAGGTCATGATGGCTGTAAATTTATTCTCTAGTTGCAACTCAAAAATATTAAGGTCCTAGACAACTAAAGAACACAATTACACTCAAGTGTAAATGCAAATGCATATCTATGGAAAGGGTCTAGATGCATCTGGGAAACAAGTGAAATCACTCACTGCCTCAAGAGAAGCAAAATAAAGGAAATTATGCAACAAGTTGCAAACTGGAAGCAGGCGTGATGACAAATGGAAGGATTTAGAAGCAGGATGAAGACAAAGAACAACAGAAAGTCAACAATGGCTTGATGTACCAGTGCAAGTAGAGTGTTGTTATTTCCCCCACTAGGATTCAAGTCTCTGTGCACGTGCTTGGAGAAAAATAGGTGGGGCCGGGTGTAAGTCCCAAGTGACTTTGATGATTCACTTTCTTGTTATTTAATGGTTGTAACCAGACCAAAAATATGAATCAAAACGCCACACTACACTATAATAACTACAGATCCGCTGACAGAAAATTAAACATTATAATCCACAATGCTTCCAACAGCATGTAAACAGCCGAAGAAAAGAAAAGCATGCCAGCTATTGCTTTGCAAGCAAGCAAGGACTGCAATAGCAACACATTTTTGAAGCAGATATCATATCCATGAAGAGGGTTTTTAAAGCAATCTCCCTTGAGCCTTTTTCACATTGCTTATGATTCCTCTACTCATATGGGCAGACATTTCAGAATGAACAAAGTCCCACGTTTCGATCAAAGACATACCCCAAGAAATCATATTTTAAAATATATTTTTAAAGCAATCTCTCTTGAGCCTTTTTCACATTGCTTATGATTCCTCTGCTCATATGGGCAGACATTTTGGAATGAACCAATTCCCACGTTTCGATCAAAGACATACCCCAAGAAATCATATTTTAAAATGGTGCCAAATTAATCACTCCCTTGTAAAGAGAGCCCATAGTTTATTTTGCAATACATAGTCAGTCCAGAATATTCAGGACAAAAAGAGATCTCCGGTGCTCAACTACACTGTCAAGAGTGTACTTACTACTAACTACACTAATAATTCTGATTTGGAAAAGTAATAATGACAAGCACTATAGGATCTCTGGTGCTCTACTACTCTGCCAGGAGTATACTAACTACACTAGACACCTTAGTCATTCTGATTAAGGAAAGCAAGAATGGCAAGCCCTATATGTATTGTTTATGACCTAGATCCATTTTAACTTTGAATCTATCGAGCATCAAGAGCAATCAAATCCATTGAAGTGTAAACATTTCCTCAAGTTTTGCACTTTAATTAAGGTTTGCACCTCAAGGGATTTGATCCCTCTCTACACTTGATAGATTCAGAGTTAAGACTGGCCTATGCTGGTTTATTTTATTATAATGTCCCCCTTATTTTTAGTTTTTAACTAGTCTCTGTGAAATGCTCCAAATGTGCAAATTCATTGACTACAAACAAAGAAAAGTGCCAATGAGATTAAGCATTGTTATTATTAATTTTAGTTTTAGTTTTCTAAAATAATGTATTGGACCAACATATGGGAACAGACCTGACACATCTCACCCACCTGGGTTGAAGAAAGCACCTCTCAGCCCAACAAGTAATAACATGTTCACATATATTTTTTCCTTGAGGATTTTTGTATTGGAAAGTCTTACATTGAAACTAATAATTTCTTATTTAGCATTTTAGCCTTTCCGGTTATCATGTGATATATGAACCAAAATTCACTTATTTATGGAGTTTAAAGTGACGTGTGCTATACATGCAATAAATAATACATATAGTCATCA
>LPNX010501617.1:739423-849289 GCA_001517045.1 Pseudotsuga menziesii
CGGATATGCGACGGCTATTTCCATGTTAAATAGTTGACCAATTAAAGGCGTCGTCGCTTAAGCGACGCTCACTATAACGCGTCATCGCTTAACCGACGGTTATGAGAATAGCCGTCGCTTCACCGACGCTTGTGGCCACATTTACAAAAAAGAAATGTATCCTTGTGATTTTTGGTAAGTTTAAAAAGAGAAATCCACGCGCCGTCGGATTTTGGATCGAAATGTAGTAGTGTGTATATATATATATTATTTTGAATTTGAGATTTTTTTTAAGTGGATCAAAATTTTTATAGATAGTGCAAATTGATTCCTCTCATTATTCAAAAAAATCAAATCATTTAAAATAACAAGTAGTTGACCAACTTCTAACACAATTTCACCCATTTTCCTACATCTAAAAAAAGTTTAACCAATTAAAAAAACCTTAAAAGTAATTTAAAGAATAACTCTTTCTTAACTCTATAGCAATTAACCTACTCTTTTAATTCCTTCCATCTTAAAAACTCTTAACCAATAATTATATAAAAACAAATACCAACTCTTTTAAGTAAGATATGGATTTATATGTTTGACCTCGTTTTCTGAAATTTCTATTCTCAAACGTGCTGTCAATAAAATATGTAATTACAAATATTTCAACGTGGGCTGAAAGAATAGATTTGCAGTTACAAGCATCACACCTATCCACCAAAACGACTAAACTGCATTACATGAATTCCTCATTTAATTGAAAATATAGATGGAAAACCCAACCAGCACAGAGCACCAGAAGGAAATCGAATCATGCAAAACTGTGAAGTTTTTTGGAATGGAAAGCATGTGGCAGACTTGAGATTCGATTAAATTCATGTTCCATGGGCAGGGAGAGATAGCGATCTAAATTTTGGTGACCTAGCATCAGTAGCACCACCAGCATAGGTATATCTTATATAGTATACGAGAGAGCAACATCTAAGACAGAGACAGTAGAGGCATCAATAGCAGTAGAGCTCCTAGTTTACTTTGATCCATCCCCAAAATCCAGGCTTTGAACATCCTGGCCCGTGAATCAAGACACCCACGTTTCCAACTAGGCGCCCTCAGACGTTCTCATGGGTCGTGAGAAGTCCTCATGGGCGGAATAATGTTAAATCCTCTCATGACTGAATTAAATCCTCTCATGGCCAAATTGGGGACGGACCAGGGGGACCAAATTGATACTCATAACCCTGAATCCATAGATTGATTTAGCAGAAGCCCCATTGGGAAATGGGTAGTTGTACATAGATCTATATTTGAAAAATCCTTCATGTTTTGCTTCGCCTCCCTATGAAACTTCATAGGTTTTAATCTATATTTTAATTTGTATAATGTATAAGTAAATAATATGTGTGTATATTTAATTATATTAAATCACATAACATATGAACTATATATATTTATTTATATTAAATCTTTTAACATATGAACTATAGTAACATATTTATATTAATTATATGTTATTATTATATTTGCATATTTTACCATTATTAAGGTGAAATAAGTTTATATATCATAAGGGTGTTTATAAAATATTTACCTATTTTATAAATTCGGTTAAGTATTATATTTACATTTATTACAAGTATAGTATGGATGGATTATGAATGCATGGATTTTAACATAATTCCCTAAAATGAAGCATGTTTTGTTGGGAGAAAGAAAATTGGAACAATTTCAATATTATGTTTCCCTTATGGTTTCAATTTTGTACTTTGGTGGGGTGTTTTAGAATAATCCCACTTGTTATGCATGCTGTAAATGGTAAACATATCCCATATGCTTTAAATGATGATGATGATGAACTAGATGACAATGATAGTGATGATGTTTTTAATGAAGACGATGATGGAAATGATGATGATGATCATCATCATCATCGTCATCTTTGTCATTGTCATCATGATTATCACAATAGTCATCATCATCGGCATAATCATCATCCATGTCATCATCATCACCATTGTCCTTGACATCATCATCATGATTATTGACATTTTCATTAGTTATTCATCATTACCTTTGGCATAAGAAATAACATCTACCCAAAATATATGATTAGTGGAAAAGGGTCATGGAGGACACACACGATTTATGCATGACAAATAACAACTTATTTTTTAAGATGATCAACATCAGCACTCTGATTGTACTCATCATCATCATCATTGTCATCATCACCATCATCACCATTCATTGCATTGCCATCATAATCATCAGCAATGTCGGCATTGCCATTATCCTCATCATCATCATCATCATCATAATCATCATCATCATCGTCATCGTCATCATTCTCCTCATTATCAACAACATTATCATTATCATCATAACCATCCTCAATATCATAATCATTATCCTCATTTTCATCTTCAACATCTGGGTGTAAAACTGGATGCAAAAGTGGATAAAAACATGGATGCAAAAAATGATGCAAACATGGATGCAACAAAAGTAGGCGCAAAAGTGGGCGCATAATGGGGTGCACCAAAAATGGATGCAAAAGTGGATGCAAAAAATGATGCAATCATGGAAGCAAAACATGATGAAAAAAGTGGCGCAAAAGTGAATACAACCATGGGTGTAAAATTGGATACAAAATTGGATGTGAAAGTGGATGCAACAAAAGTAGATGCAAAAGTAGATGCAAAAGTAGTCATAACACCCAACGCAAAACCTGATGCAAAAGTGGATGCAAAAGTGGATGCAAAAAGGGATGCAATAACTGATGTAAAATTAGATGCAAACGTAGATGCAAAAGTTGAAGCAAAAGTGGGTGTAAAAGTAAGCACAAAAATGGGTATGAATTGGGATGCGAAAAAAGTGGATGCAAACATGGATGCAATAGTAGATGCAAAAAAAGACGTAAAAATGGATGCAAAATGGGATGCAAAAAGGGATGAAAACATGGGTGCAAAAGTGGACGAAAAAATGGATGCAAAAGTGGATGCAAAAATGGCTGAAACAAAACGAGATGCAAAACTAGACTCAAAATAGGATGTAAACTTTGATGCAAAACTTGGCGCATGAAGGGATACAAAAAGAGAAGCAGAAGTGGATGCAAAAGTGGATGAAAACAAGGGCGTAAAAGTTGAGGCAAACATGGGAATAAAAGGGGGCGCAACAAGAGTAGATGTACAAACTAGGAACAAAATTAGGTTCAAAACTAGGCCCAAAACCTGTCGCAAAACCTGATGCAAAACCTGGTGCATAACTAGGTACAAAACCCGGTGCAAATTACACCGCAATTTGCGCCAGATTTAGAAAAAGGACACAAAAAATGCCTAAAATAGCACCAACCCGTGAAATTGCGCCATTTTGTCCAAAAAATGAAGAAAAATACACTGAAAGATAGTCTAGACGCAAAAAAGGATGCAAAAAGAGATGCTAAATCTAGTTTTTGTTGTAGTGACGGTTCTCATTATTGACTGGTAATCAAATGGTTTCCTCCATGTTCGACTTCAACTCTTTTATTCGCATGGTTAGGATTCGTACCTTTTAGGCGGTTTGGATTGAAGACCTTGGGCTGATAATAGCATCGTCATTTTTGTTATTGCCCAAGATGCGCAAGACCTTGTTACACTTTATATGACATTTTGCTGAGACATAGATCCACCTTGTATTTTTATGACTATGATCGATTGTTGAGTATGGATCCACCTTGTTCATTTGTGGCCATGAATCCTTTAGATTTGATACGGCGCCTTTTTGCATATTGAGCAACCATGATAATTTCATCAGTTATACACATGTTGGATCCACCTATATCTTTATGGCGATGTTTTTTATATGGACTTGTATGTCACAGAGATCAGTTTTTTCTGACATTTATCTCTCTTTCAGGTACCTTTGTTCGAGCCTTTCGATCTTGAATTCTCTGCTCTCTCCATACTCAGTTGTTTCCTTTATAATGTATTTTGGCTATCGTCTTCTCCTCTAACCTCATACATTAGGGGGCATCTATTATATCTCAAAATGACACATCTCTATCTATGACCACTTTCTTATGTTTTCGTCGCATGTTGACACTTCCATGACGACACTTCATGAAAAGTCACTGAAAGTCACTGAAAAAACACCTAACTTGGAGGAACCATATATTGAGTTCTATAAATCCATTTGAACTCATCTCTACTCCATTGGAAATATATTTTAGTTAGATAAAACTTTCCAGAAGACACCAAAGTCTGAAAATGCCCAGAAATACCCTAAAAATGACTTTTTTGATGTGTACGCGAGTTTCCTTAAGGCAAACCTGCGTACGTATGCGAGTTGCTATATATAATAGTCGCATACGCCTTATATACGCAAATTTCTACATTGAAACATGTGTATACCTCCTCGTGTATGTGACTATTGTCTTTGCAACCCACGTACGTCTCCTGAAAATGTCAAAAAACACATCTTTTGAATTTTGGGTAGTTTGGGTAGTTATGCAATTGACTCCCTTAGTTGTAACTACTTTGTCTTCGCCCATAAATATTCCTTAATCATATAAATAGAGGTAGGGAAGTCCATGAGAGGGGACTTGAATATTTGCATTGTTATGCTGGAGGAATTGGAGCTCTCTTTGCCCACACCTTTTCCCTAGAAGTATTCTCCTTATGTTGCAGAGCTTGGAGGCTGAGTTCCTTGGAGAAGAGAAGCAGCACAACCGGATCAAGGTTTCGTGAGGTGCCCAAATTGAAGAGAAGGTATACTTGTACTTGTTTTCAAGATTAATAAAGATGTGATGTCCTTCTTCTTCCCAAATCATTGTTCAATGTGTGATTGAATCTTTGTTTATGATTAGATTTTAATGTTAATCAGATTATTATTTCATATTTCTTTGATTATCATTTCTTTATATGTGTCCATATTGGTTTGAGGAAGGTATAATTCGTTTTGCAGGTCTCTTGGAGCAAGAGGAACAAGAGGAGCAAGAAGAGGATTGAAGGGCTACTTGGATCAAGCTTCATTTGTTAAGGTATGAACCATTCTAATCTCTGAATCTTGCTTATATATACTTGCATAACTATATGCATCCACCTTTCATCCCCAGTATGTTGATAGCCTCTTAAACCCTAGCCATAGGATACTTTCCTTTACAACAGGTGGGCTATTTCCCCTGGTGTTTAAAGGTTGAGGAGGTTGACAGAATAGATTCAGGTAGGTTAATAGAGATCTAAGGAAAACAACAAGATAGAGAGAGATCAGGCAGGTAGGTTCCACTGTGCGCTGTTGGGAACTAAGCTGTGTAATTGAGTGCTATTGGTAACAACTGGGTGTGAATGATCACTGGGTGTTCTTACCTTGGGCAGCTGGGAATTTGAGAACTTCAGGCTTTCAGTGAACATCGTTCGTGTCTTTCTCGATGTAAACTTGGTAACATAATAAATCCCACTCCAAGGCAACATGCATGGGAGAAAATAATCAATCTCATATGGTGTATCAATGGTTGAACTGGGTGTTCTGGTATGGCTAGTTGTGATTCACTCACAGTGTCGGCCCTGTACCATGTGATTTCTATGTGGTAGGTATATTGTGATGATGAGCTCTCTCTTGTATGGTGAAACAAACTGGATCTTTCTCTCTTGTATGTTGGTAAGGACTTTTCTCTTGTATGTTGGTAAGGAGCTCTCTCTAGTCTAATGCCACCCTATCTCAATTGATATGCTTGGAAACAACATGGCTCAATGTCATCCGGTGGGAGCGATGGGGAAATGAGAAAGCAAGTAAACAATAACAAGATAACAAGATCACTAAAGAGACCTACCTTCGGCAAGTGGTAAATGAAATCGATATCAACATGTGTTTATTTGTGATTCAAAGTGTTGTCGATCATAGTGCCATATCATGTGCCACCATACTATCCATGTTCATAAAGCCCGCCACAATCCTAGCATGGATAAAGGCGCTCCTCAAAGCAATATACTTTATTCGTCGTACCACATTGACTCATTACCTCTTTCTTTTCACAACCCCAGCAGGTAAGGTTTACGTGCTTAATTTAGGAAATCCCAGTACCTGCCCTTTTTAACCTTAGAACTTGTACGTCTCCCTCTTGGGGTGGAACAATCTCAATCATAGAGAATTAATTGAGGGGAGATGAAGGAGGATTGCAGCTTTCTTTATGTCCCATACTACAGCACGAAGGGAGCATTTAATCCTAACGAACCCTGAAACCCTTTTCCCCCACAAGCTTAAAAATGAGGGGATAACCTTTAGAGATAGGCAACAGTATGGCTAAATAGAAAGCATAGTTTATTCCACTATATAGGAGTAGAGTCCCAGGAGGTTTCCATTATTGATCCCATAAATGAACCCACACCCGGTTGGCAGTGAGGAAGCAGGAGAGCTAACACTATGTAGGAAGAAGGGAGGGAGGCAGGGAATTTACTTTTTGAATGCATGCTTCCCTAAAAAACAACAACTTCTATAGACCTTCCTGGGGAGGGACTTGCCATAGATGTATTATAACTATTTACAGACAGACCTTGCTTCGCGACTTGCCTTAGAATGATAGCCACCTACAACAATGAGGGATTTTGGATACCCACAGCTAGCTTTCTCAAAATGACTCAGCAGGCGGAATTAGGAAGCTTACCTTATTACATTTCCTACTGTTGGGGCTGCTTACCCCACAGTCTATACCATGAGCAGATGGTAGGTAGAGGGATTCAGCTTATCTTATTAACGCTTCTTCTCTCTTACCTTAGCAACCACTGGTTTTGGGCGGGACGGGGGATGGATGGAGCTTACCTTACCCACTATGCATACTTGATTATGACTGCGTTCAATCATGAGTGAGTTTCCAGTGAGTGGATAGCTGAAACCACTGCTTACTTAAAATAAGTATTCTTTGGGATACACACAGCCTTGCCACCAACACCGGGTAGGCAGTGCCAAGGGAGGGATGATTTTGGTTCTTACCTTCAAACTTTTACTTACACTATATTAATTGCTTCAAATATATTTAGCGCATCACGGAATTACCATAACAAATAGGTACCGCTTTTGAAGAATACGAACCTGCTGCAATGCCTTTACCACTAATTTATTTCTTACATCACTTCCTTCACTACCAGGTACTGTATCGGGTTTAGGACCTTACCGACGCTACCAGTTACTTTATTGGGGTTAATAACCTTTACCCACGGCCTCTACCATGAGGAGATAGAGAGAGATAGATGGTGGCGTAGGCTAGGCATGATTGGCATAGGGACAACAAATATGTATGCTACTACCGCCTTTACCAGGAGCAGAGATATATTTTATTGTGGGGTGAAAACCCACCATGCATGTAGGATATTGATGGTGAACTTGAATAAGAAATAATTTACTCTTGACATGACCAAAACGAACACTGGTGTGTACCTCAATAATTTGCTATATTACACCTTCTTTTAACCTTTCCTAAACAACATTGTTGCCTATTGGTTAACCTCTTATTGAATACCTTACCTATTATGCTCTTACTTCTTTCAGGGGGGCCCACCATTCAATTTGAATGAAAAGATCTGATACTAGTGAATTCTTACAAAAGACTGGTCAGCAAGCCTAAATGGGTATTTCGCATCAGATTGGTCACGCATGTGGTTGCCTCATAAGGGAAGACCAAACCAGATAAAGATATTAAGAGAGACCTACATGAAACACAATGTTACTCAGTTGGAAGAAAATAATGAACCAGTGAATTCTGTATTGGCAAATTATCTAATTGATCTAGAACGGGGAAACTACCAAGCAAAAGAAGCTAGCAGTACACCAGATACCCAGCCCGATCTCCTTCAATTTTCACGTGCTAATGAGATTGATTGTAAAATAGTAGATGTATTTTTTGATAATGGTTAGGTTTTTTTTTTCATTTTGTAGTGAATCCTAGAACCTTAACTTACAAGTTGCCAGGTTTATAGGGGTGCGCAGAGGACTGACCAGTTAGTGGTTTAGTTCTCAAACTTTATTTTTCTTGATTTTTCTTTCTGGATTATCTTGTACATAAATAAATTGATTTGGTTGTTTATTTTAATTTACTTTATTTCTGTTGGTTCTAGTTTAGATTTTGATGGATTCAATAAAAGAAGCAAACTTTTGGTTGCATGAAGAGTATCAGAATTCTGGATTAACTAACATCCTTGATTAGAAGACTGTGTACTATTGTTTTATCTGAAAGAATTTCTTATAGTTTAGCAGTTTTCCTAAGTGGCTATGAACACATTGAAGTCCTAGTTAATCATTTCAGAATAACTCAGTATCAAAAGGTCTAGAATACTATTTCGAGGCTCCATCTATCTCACATTTAAAAAATGTCTTAGGGGGTGACAGCAAAAGACCCATGGAAAGGAAGCAAGGTAAACAGTATATTATATATAAATGATCCCTTGCCAAGAATTGAAATCCAAAAGGCAAATAAGAGTCAAAATATCCTAAGAAAGCAATGTGTATCAAAACAAAGTACTAGACCATATAAGTACAAAAATGCCAAAGTTCTTCTCCATCCGTGAGCTGAAAATTAAATACATCTTTCACACAAAAGGACACTATGGATAGAGGAGCCTAAATAAAAAATTCAGAAAGAAAGGCATGCAAGAGGACTAAAAAGAAAGGACAAAAGTCCAAAAGCACAAAAAGTTCAAAATGGCATGGGAATGAGGAACAAATGAATATTTATGTTTACCATATGTTACAATCCCATGGTGTCCAAGCTGGAAGCTACCCGAAGATAGAGGTAAAAAATGAAACACATATTCCTGACGTCAAAAGAGCTATCTTGATTTTGAAATCTTGGTTTCCATTTTCCTAAATTGGACTATCATCAATGATTAAAAGTAGATACATTTTCCATTTGGGAGATCCAGACATCTAGAAGAATTCAACATGTTGGTTTTATTGCCAAACAGTCTGTTACTTAAGGAAGAAATTGTCCAGAGATCTAGGTTCACCAGGTAGTCGCCAATTGTTGCAGCTGCAACTTTTTCCCCAAATTTTTTAAAATTTTGGACCCTCCTTTTAATTTTATCTTACCTGGGAGTGTTTGGATTCCTGAACTATGTCTTTCCTCTGTTACGAATTTGGGTTTTCCTGAGCTTGATTTGAGTTCAATTGTTTACCACTTTCGGAGGTTGAATGATATAAAAATACCAATGCTTTTGACTGTGGAACTTAACATTTTTTATTTTTTTATGGTCTGGTTTTATTGCGGTCGGATGTTTGTTGAAGATTAAAGTCGGGATTTTAGTTCTCTGTGTCACCGTTGTTTCGGAGATTGAACGAACTAATTTTACCACTGCACAACTTTAAAGTCTATCGAACACTTAATGTTCTCAGAGATTTTTCTTGTTTCGATGATTTTTCTACTTGCTATCGGAAGTCTATTCATGTTTGAGTCAGAGCTTTAGTTCTCTTCATCGTCGCTATTCCGGAGGGTAGTTAGAGAGTGTGCCAATGGCTAGTTCTGATTTTCACTGATGCCTTTGTTTTATTGATCAAAATTTTACTTTGCAACGTTTTTGTTTTTGCTATCGGATTGATGTTTGAATTTGATCGGAAGGCTAGTCCTTTGCGGCGCTGACACGGCAGTAGAGTTAAGTTTTGAATCGCCGATATATAGTCCTTAGCTCTTCCGATCACCGGTGATTTTTCTTTTTTCACGGAAGTTGTAGTCAGTCTATCTCCTGCCGTTGCGGCTGCGTAATGAACTATATCGCCAATGATTAGTGGTTTTGAGCTCCGACCTTTAGCTTTAGAGTTGCCGGCCATCGATGTTTTTGTGTTGACCACAGAAATTTTAGTTTGTCCATCACCCGCCATTGCGGCTCCTTAGCGAACTGCTCGTCCATTGCTGTAGTGGTTCCGATATTCGATGCTGTAGTTTTTTTTTAGTGTTTTATTTCACCAACATTTTCATTTGCAAGCGGAAGCCATAGTCTGATGTCTTCCACCATTGCGGCTCCATAGTGCACTAACCATCCGATTTATAATGTTTCCGCCCACCGATGAGAGTTTTGTTTTTGCCAGTATTTTTTCCCGCCGGTAAGGGTTTTCCCACCTTTCTCGTGTGATTTTACTCTATTTTTCGATGGCGGTTACTTTTCCATTTTTAATGCTTTCATCAGAGGATGTCGAATTGGTCCATATGCGGCCGGGATTGAGATGAAGAGTTTGTTCTTTCAGGATCATGATTTTAGATGGGCAGCGGGTTTAGAGGATTTTCAGACCCAACGGTCAGGATTTTCTTTGCATTATCATGTTTTCTTTTCATGCATTAACATTTTTTAGAGTTCATTTTACAGAATGCATGTATTGATACAGTTTGTATTACTTTATTAAACCCTAAATGGTCTAAAATCTGCTATCTTCGTGATAGGATGATTACTGCGAGCAATATGTGTTTAAAAGACAAAGTAGAAGGGAGGAAGCAAGGAAGGAAGTCGCTGAAGAATGAAGAAGCAGAAATAGAGAAAAGAAGAAGAAATCTAGATATGAGCTCAACAGTATCTAGCAAGGGACCAAGGGATTACTGAGCATAATCAATAAGAGCAGAGGCCCAGGCTTGGAAAAGTTCGTCAGTTACCAAGCTGGTCCCTTTTCATAAAAATGCTCTTAAAATATTAACCTGAAATGTAACGTATTGTATAAATCATGAGCATTCACAAAAGACAAAATTGTGGGATTGAATGGTAGGGGGGAGCCCAAAGGTCGCCGAGGGGCAACCCAAGAGTTTTGCTTGTAGTATAAATATAGGAGAGTTAGATAGAACCAGGGACTTTTTCCCAGATAGATTTGTGAGAGCATGATTTAAGAAGAACTATTTCCTTTTGCATAAAGAATATACAAGTTTCCTGTTGGAGAAAGCTTTGTGGAAGGTTTCAAATCCTGTGCTATGGATTTGTTGAATGTGAACTATTTCATTTTCAGCTTTTATCCATTAACTGTGAGATCGTTCTAACTCTTTGAACCTATGTTCTTGTTATAAATGCGCTCTATTTTATTCTATGAAATTTCCACTATGAGTAATGAATGTTGTCCATAAACAATTAGCTATCTGGTTGTTCATATATGTATAAATGTTCATGTGTTTTGAAATAAGTAATAGCTATCTGTGATTTTTCTTAATGCATGCGCAAATACATTACTCATTGATGAATAATAATCTTGCTCCCTAGGGATAGGTTAGATAGTTAGTTTTAGCTTTTCCTTTCTGTGTGTAGTTTAGATGCGAGAGAGTTAAAAGACGAGAGGTAAGAACCTGCACATCACATTGTGACTTCTCCTCATATTCTCTATCAATCTACATTTTTAGATAGGCACTTGCATCTCATACTTAAATACAAAAAATAAAAACATACACGGTGGACCGGGCCGTAACCAGTAAAACCCTTTATTTTTGTTACTTGACCTACGGTAGCCGGACTGTAACTGGACGGATTCCCCATACCAAATAGTAATGGGCTAGTTGGGAACGTTTACTGGGGAGAATCCCTAACTGTTGTTACCTGCGATTTTCCAAGCCTCAACAAGGTAATAGTTCGAGGGTCGAAGTATGGCTACTATGGGGAATGATAGTCACTACCTAGGTCTATAAGCAATGACTGAATCAACTCCTCTGAACTCCTCCTGTATAGACTATTGGGTATCGGCTATAGGGAATGTCCTTATGGCTGTGCCTCACTGATTCCCTCAGCCCTGTCCCATATCTTTTGTACCGTCATCTGTGGGACTACCCTCTCTCGGATGTGTGTTATGAATCAAGGAATATCTAGAATCATCACCCAACCTCCCTTCCCTAACTGCTACTACTCGACCAGTGTGAAAGATCCAACCTGACAAGCATGAAAAAGACTACCGTACCTTACAAGCGTGAATTTCTTAATGTCTTTTTTTATCCTGGGCTCTATCCTCCCTCATATTTCCAAACGTGATAGGAGCGGCGCTCAACTTGAAGGAAAATGATTCTATCAATCCAATTATATAGAAACATCATGAAATGCTACATTTTATTAGAAAACGTTAAATTGAGTTCTGTGTGTATCCCCAAAAAGATATTTCTATAAAATGGGCCAACCACTAGGGCTAACCAATCAAATCGGACTAATATCAGACCAACTAGATATAATTCAATCAGAATGGCTACTAATGAACCTTTACTTCCACTTATTTAATGAACCTTGACTTCCCTCTTGCTTCTTCGACAGAGAGACCCATAATGTAACCGATAAACAGATAACAGAGCTCAGGGGTGATACCGGGCCTATTCATTTCCAAAACTTCTTGAGCGGATAAACTGAACTACTTATTTGATTATAAATTACACCACTTTTTTTATTCTGAAATGAACTGGTAGTAAACCCTAGTAATATAAGTTATTCGAAGGGGGTACTCTGTTTAGCAATAGTGAGGCTCCCCAATACTTATGGAAGGGAGGTGGGTAATTTATTCTGGTGTTGAACGTGAATAAGAGGTATGTATCAGTTTTATATCTGTTAAACAGGAAGGAGGGAGGAGGTAGAGTTTAGTGGGCGAATGAAAATGACTGACTGATGTTTTAAATCCAATGATAGTAAAGGATCCCTATCTAAGCCTTGTATTTTGTTCTAAGGATTTCGAGCACATTGATGACTGGAGTGAGGATTCAATTAAAAGAAGTACCTAAATGCTTCCTAATCCATTACATACTATGGGTATTTTGACTTTTCGTTCATTAAAACTATTCGAATATTACACTCCGCACATTGAATTATAATGAGCACAACTTGTGGATGACGTAAACTATCACGTATATAGGACTCTATGGCTGCTATGGTTCGTAGTGGAGTAGGCAAATGTGTTTCTATGACTGACTTGTCAGCCATTATTAAAGTCGTTCCATTCATTTTTTAAAAGTCCAGTTTATAAGCATACCACCTTATGAATTCATGTTTTAAGACTAGTTTATTTCTGATAATGGCGGAAGGGGGTGTTTTAAGGCGGTATGAATGGTCGGGTCAAAGAAAGTCCTTAATTTTCATGGTTGAAGCCTCAAACAATTAATTGTTGCCTTCTCTATCTACATCATTTCTCATGTTCGTCATCCCGGCATTGTATCTGACGCTATATTTATTGGTACGTACGGCAAGGAAATCCTAATTCATTTCTTACTATTTCACATAAGTAGAACTTGTTTCAGATTTGAACCTCTTTCATTTCATGGTGATGTGGATGATAAACCTAAACTGGAGTAATAGTAGGTGGAGTAGTCCATAATATTGCTATCTAGATCGAATCCCATTTTGTTTTTGCACATGCATCCATTCATACGATGGTAGGTGGTCGCATACACATTGGTTAGAATAAAAAATCTAATTGTGGCATCACCTTGACTAGCTTTCGGGCTTATCAATAACCCTACAGTTACCATCCATACTCCAATGGCTACCATCTACCGTGTCGTACCTTGCTGTCCATTTTGTATCGCACCATAACATCCACCAGACATACCTTATTGTCCATCCATACTGTACCGTTTATTCTATACCAATACCAACGTGTTTGGTATGGCTTATCAATCCTCAAATTACTGGTTGGTAGATCACAAATATCTCTACCAGGAAATAGGTAAACAAGTAAACACCTCATAAGTTGATTGTACACTTAAGAAGTTGATCGTACACCTTGATAGTTGTTGGCAGTAAGAATGCTACCTACAAAACTTATCAAGATTGAACTAAGAAACCATCTTCCTTTGGTCGAGCGGCTCCACCCCTGTAGTTGGAACACTTGGGCTTATCTTATATATTCCCACCCAACCAGAGTGGAATTCTATTGAGCGAGAATGAGCCGCCTTGAGACCAAGGCTTTTATTAGGAAACTACACTCGGGAATTATTGGGCAATAGATCCACCTCAACTAGATGGATGATGGTACTTTCACCTCGAAAGGCAGGCTTTTGATTCACCACACACTGAGGGACCGGTAACTAACCGGAAGACAGACCAGGAAAGTCAACACCTCGGATTGAACCCGATTGATCAGTGAATGAATGGAAGCAATTTCAGAAATAAACTCAACCCCAGCAACGTTTACCTTACAATTCAATATGGTGGTCAAAGCCACAAGTACAAGTATCCATAAAAATATCTCTCATGCAAGGTGGAACATCTCAATCAAAGAGGAAAGAAGGCATGAGATCTCCCAGCGTGTGGCCTCAAGGCTCCTAAAAAGAGATGCGCTAGCTTCAAATGATGTGCAAGAAACCCTTGTATCTAGGGATAATTCCCCCTATATCCCCTCCAATGTAGCTCGATCTCAATAAGTGTGCATAGATCACCTCCAAAAGGAAGATGTTTTTCTCAATAATGCTCCAATAACCGAGTATAAACCCTCCTAAAGGGGATGGACCTTCTTCCTAAAGTAGCATGAGTAAGGCTCCAAAGGAATGAGACCTCCTCAAAATAGCATAGAAGTGGTCATGAGATCCTCCAATTGGAAAAGTGCATGAACATATGTGCAACTAAATCCCCATGCCAACTCATCAAATAAATAATATAACCATGCCTCCACATGTGTGCCAAAAAAGGGCACTCAAGAAAGATGATGTGTTAACCCCTAAAAACTCGTAGGTATAACCATCATGTATTAAAATATGTAGAACACACCCCTCCAAGGGTGAATCCATAAAGTACACCCCCAATCACAAAATAGAAAGCATCCAAGTGACTGAAAAAGCTCCAGAAAGGTGATACAATAGCCAAAAAGATGCCTTCATTGCTCTAACTCCCTTATAATAGGCCTATGCATGCAATGATTATCATCTTAGGTGGCTCACTCTCTAAGACAAGCAAGATGGTGGGTAATCAAATATTGGAGGGAGGTTGTTTTGCATCTCCGTGTAAAGTACGGTGGGCCCGCCCTGGCTTACAATGGAAGAAAGCTTAAAAACACTCACCCGTTGCATCGAACTGGGGAATATGAAAGGGAAATCAAGAATAATTTGTTTATCAAGGCACTTTTCATATAGAAATGAGTGCAAATGAATTCCCTCCCCTAATGAAGTATAGTCTATCCTGGGGAATGGCATGGAGGGGGAAATGAATAGGAGGGGGACTATTTCCGAAGTAATTCTAAAAAGGGGGCTTGCAAACTAATTAATTCATTAAATGATATTGCTAAAAAGTCCCTCCTTACTTATACCCTCCACTGGAAAGAAAAGTAAGTTCTTTATTATGCACCTGGCACATGGATCTATTTATTATGGGGAAATGAATAAGCTCAACCAACTTCCCAATTCTTAGTGGCACCAGTTCCATTTTTAGATAAGTGATTATTTTCGGGGAGAGAAGTCGGAGATAGCTGTCGGAGTTTTCGGATCTAGCTGTCGTAAATGATTAGAGCTTTCAGAGATGTTAGAGTAGTAAGGACCTTTAGTAAGGCAGGTATGTAAGTAAGGTCCTTATATTTCAGAGGGGGCGTTACAAAACTGGATGGGCTTATTGGAGAAGTATCCTATTTTTTATCTTCAAGGCCAATATCTTTTTTCCATTCCAGATGATCATTAAAAAATCATCATATGTCACAGGTATGGTTGGTATCGGCCCGACCTTATGCTTATAGTTAGGTAGTAGGTAGAATAGAAGTTGTCCCTAGGAGAGATGGCCGAGTGGTTGATGGCTCCGGTCTTGAAAACTGGTATAGTAAAAAAACTATCAAAAGTTCGAATCCCTTTCTCTCCTTTTCTTTTTTCAACAATCACATTTATTGGTCCGGTCCAGTACAAAAAAAGAGAATAGCTCGACTATATCCAGCCGAGCTACAAGGATCCAGTTGGAAAGAAAGTATTTTAAAAGACTCCTATCCCGTCGATATGGGAGATTGATGTAATGAAATTGAATCGATTTCTCTTCCATCTAGTTCGATCTTCAGTTAAGAGGAGTCATTGAAAGGACAGGTTCAAAATCACGATCAATTCCTTTCTCAAATCCTACTGCAGCTGCATGACCCCTTCCCGCATGCCACAAATGACCTACGAAGAAGAAAAATCCTAGAATGAAATGGGTGGTGGATAACTAACTTCAGGGAGAAACATAATTCATAGTATTGATTTTGGTAGCTACACCACCCATAGAATTTGAAGAACCTAAAGGAGCATGAGTCATATATTCTGCGGAACGTCATTCCTGCCAAGTCTGTATGTCGTTTCTCAACTTGCTCGGGTCCAAACCATTATGGCCCCTTGGGGGTTCCAACCAGGAAGCACGGAGATCCCAAAAATGCATCATCCCCCCCCCCCCCCCCCAAGATAATTTCTCCAGTCGGAGAACACATAAGGTATTTACCTAAACCAGTAGGTCCCTAGGAAGACCCCACACTAGATCCAAGACGTTGGTATCTAACTATAAAAGTAAATGCTTGAGCTTGAGAGGCTTCTTGGCCAGTGGGCCCATAGAATTCACTGGGATAAGTTGTATTGTTGAACCAAATGAAACAACAAGCAATAAAACCAAAGAAAGATAGAACCGCTAAACTATAGGACAAATAAGCTTCTCCAGACCATACAAATGCACGGCGAGCCCATGCAAAAGGTTTGGTTAAGATATGTCAGATACCACCGAAGATACAAATGGAACCTAACCATACATGTCCTCCAATTACATCTTCTATATTGTCCACGCTAACGATCCATCCTTCTCCTCCGAAAGGAGATTTCAGTAAATAACCAAATATAGTACTTGGGTTAAGAGTCGGGTTCGTAATTATTCTTACACCTCCAAAATACAAAGCCTTAAGCACTGGAAGAAAAGCACCAACACCTAGCAAGATTAGGTGAATACCCAAAATTGTGGTCATTTTGTTTCTATATTTCCATACATAGCCAAAGAATGGAAAATATTCTTCTAAATTTTCGGGTCCTATGAGTGCATGATAAATACCACCAAAACCTAAAACTGCAGAAGAAATTAAGTGAAGTACACCATATACAAAATATGGAAAAGTGTCCACAATTTCCCCACCAGGACTGACTCCCCATCCTAGAGTAGCTAGATGGGGAAGTAACATCAATCCTTGTTCATACATAGGATTTTTTAGTATGAAATGAGCCACTTCGAAGAGGTTCATTGCTCTGACCCAGAATACAATTAATCCGGCATGAGCCACGTGAGCCCCAAGCAATTTTCCAGACAAATTGATAAGTCGGGCATTACCAGCCCACCAAGCGAAACCGGTGGTTTCTTGATCACAACCAGCAAAAGCTATAGTTCCATTAAAGATCGTTTCCATGGGGTAGGGCCTCCTCAGGGAATATAAGGTTTTCATGAGGCTGATCTTGATCCACCATCCAAGCACGAATACCTTCGTTTAGGAGAATATTTTTTATGTAGAAAGTCTCAAATTTAGGATCTTCTGCTTCACGGATCTCCTGGGAAACAAAATCATAGGCACATAAGTTTAGAGCTAGACCAACTACTCCAATGGAACTCATCCATAAATTGGTCACTGGCACAAATAACATGAATAAATGTAACCAACATTTATTGGAAAAAGCAACCCCAAAAATCTGGGACCAGAAGCGGTTAACAGTGACCATGGAATAAGTCTCTTCAGCTTGAGTCAGGTTAAAAGCACGAAACGTATTTGCACCATGACCATCTTCAAATAAAGTATTTTCCACGGTAGCACCATGAATAGCACATAGAAGAGCAGCACCATGAAAGGAGGCACCTTCACCACTCAGATTTAACTGATTGTAACCATCAGTTATCAATTAGGTTCATTTATGACACTTAGTTCACCCCCGGAGTGCTCTAGTTAGCCTCCCCGAATGAAGGAGAAGGTTTAGTTTGCCTCCTTGACTGAAGGTAGGCGTGGATGTGCTCATGTTGATGTCATATAGTGCTCCTCTGATATCAATTAAGTCAATAGAACTTAGGATAGTGGTTTAACAAGGCCAAATTGACCAAATTAAGTGTGCATGGTGGGTAAATGTCTCCAACACCCCCCCTTAAGCTATACTCAGAGGAGTAGAAACATAAAGTGCATGAAATTCTAGGGCCCCAGCAACTAAGGCCATAAGTCACCCTATACAATAAATTAAATGCTTTATATAACCAAGGAAATGGGAAAAACCTCATGGGAAAAATACCCCCCCTCAAAGTAAGCAGTAAATCATGAAATTTTTGTTCTTCTATGTAGCAGCATCCTGAGACTATGCATGTGAATAAGAACAATGCACTCAACTAAATCAGAAATATAAACAGCTGCACGGTGAAAATGGGACCCATGTAGAGCAGCTGAAATCATCTAAAGAGAGAGAAAAGGTTCTTGAGGATTCAAACCATGTGTGGAACACTCAAGAAACTGATATGTTGCAGCCTTGAACAGAAAACCATGAGTGATAAAATCAGCCCCAATTATTAGGAGCAAGTGTCCAAGCAGATGTAGAATGTCTTCCTCTTTACTAGTTCTGTGAGGAGATGAGCATGTGACCAAAGGTAAAGAAGCCCTGGGACTGTGGATAGTGAATGCTTGAGATCCATAATCTGATATAGATTCATAAATATTCACTAATTCACAAAATATAATATCAGCAATCTCATAAGAGAAAACTAACATCGAATCCCCAATAGCAATTTTGAAGAGAAATTGCGGTACTTGATTTTTCACACTGGAATTAGTGAGAGTAGCTACAAGCATGACTGAAATCTCTTGGATTTTAAAATTTGAACCAAATAATATCATATCAAAAAGCAAATCAGATCTAAATAGGTTCACAACAGATCCAAAACTGTGAAATGAAATCAAATCCCCAGCAACAGTTTCGAAGGAAACTTGCGGTACTTGTTTCTTCACACCGTTGATGAGAACAGCTACAAGCAATACTGAAGGTTTATGAACCTAAAATTTTGAACCAAGAAATATTAGATTAGATCCAAATAATATCATATCAGATCCAATAAGGTTCATATCAGATCCAAAAAAATGGTCAATCGAGACGGTGGATGCACAGTTGTCTTTTTCTTCAAAATTCTGAATTTTGGTGCATGCAATCTTGCAGGAATTTGCTGGAAGATCTAGATCATGGGGAGTGATTTGATCAATCTTGTAATCTGATATATTTTCCAAAGCATCCAAGTTATTACATATTTGCACACCAGCAGCAACATTAGAGGGATAAAAATCACATTTATCTTCACTTTCGGAAGCAATTACTGGCAAATTTTGCACAGAATTCAAAGGAAAATCACTGGTGAATGTTTGCATGGAAGTGCAGCAGTGTTTTTCTTGAATATCAGATATTCAAATGTCTTATTCTGTTTCAGCCATATGAGGATATGAGATATCAGATATCTCACAAACTTCCAGAGCATCAGGAGAAGGAGTCACTGCAAGGGGACTTTCTTCAATTCGAATTGACTGTGTAGAAGATTCTGCTTCTTCTTCATCTTGAACAACTTCATCAGAGAGAGTAGAGGCCGATACTTTTGAGTAAATAACTCTTGTGGTTTTGGATTTGATCTCTAAAGTACTATTATGATCCTCATTGTGCTTTCCAAAGGGGCTGTCCAATCTTTTCCAGATATCCTTTGGGTATTCAACAAAACCAATAAGGTAGCGCAAGCTAGGAGAAAGGGCCAGACATATTGCTCCAAAAGCTTTATCATTGTCATTTAGCCAGTCATTCTCATTCTCATAAGACTCTTTTCCAAGTCCAATAGACACTTCATAGAGACTTCGTCTCTTCAGATATGCAATCATCTTCAACTTTCATTCTAAATAGCTTGTGAATGGGGTGAGAAGAGGGACTGATGAGTCCATTGGAAGTTGTACCTGTTAAAACCTGCAAATCACAACAAAAGGGGCACCGTAAGGTTGGAAAGCCTGCACATTTCAGGTTTTCATCACACCCAACATAATTGATCAAGCAAGCTTGATCAACAATTTCTTAACTTAGGGTATTAAGTGGTAAACCTTCAGCTTCTGGTGTAGTGCTGGAATTTGAGCTTTTTGCTCAATTTTTCATGCAAGATACGTCAAAAACCATGTTTTTGAAAAGAATGAGCTTTGTCCCACCGTGAGCTTTGAAACCATATTAATATGTCACAGTAATCTAGGGACTAAAACACAGTCTCATAAGAGATTTCAGACAATTAAGCATGAAAATGACATAATGGTGTTGCAATGGGAGTAGCAACTATGTATAATCAATAAAGAATGAGTAATACAATACAATGGTCATGCAAGATGTTATCTCCTAAAATAAATTTATTTTCAGTAAGTCCACTCAGACAATTTATTTTTGATAGTGATGAAGATTTGAGGGCATATTATGAAAGATTTTGGGGTGACTCACAAGGTGGAGATATCTGATGTTCTGTTTTTTAAGAAAATTTGAAAGTTTTATCTTTCAGTGGATTAGGCGAGTTTTTCAACAACTCATTAGCCACCGAAAATCTCACCTTTTGGAAGCTAATAGTTTTTAACGCAGGACCATGTTAACCATCGAAATCTTGCTGATCACATTTTTTATGAAAGTTTGGAAAAAGGACTTTCGGTGGCTTAAGCAAGCTTTCCAACAGCTCATTAGCCACCGAAAAGCCTTGGTTTTGGCAGCTTAACGAGTGTTTCCAAGAAGACCTTAACCACCGAAAGAAAATGAAATATGTTTTTGGAAAGGGAAAATTTTGGTGGCTTAGGAGAACGGACCAATGGTTCATTACCCACCAAAATCCCCGCTTTCGGCAGTTAACGAATTAAACCCTAAGTGCTCTTAACCGTTGAAAGGGCCGAAAAGGGAAAACGGTTATCTGCCCATCAAAATTAGATTCGTCAGCATGAGGCATGGAATAATTTAGCATGATTAACCACCGAAAATACCGGGGAACTACAGTGAATCGTCAAATTGATGGTTAATAGGTCGTTATTATTTTGACATGACTGATGGAAATCTAAAACCCTAGAGTACCCTCCATCTATCCCACGACTGCAGTAAACCTCCACGAAACGCCAGGTTCAACTTAAAAATTATTACTAGGCTGTCTATCTCGTAGATATCACCAAAACCTATCATCATCTCACTCGAGCACCTATAAGTTGTTAACCCCTCAAAATTAGCACCATACCTTTAGTATACTCCACATTTGTTGCATGCATCCTTACTGCTCGAGGACATCTCTGAAAACCAGCATGCTAACCTCTTCCACAAAATTTGAATTTCAATTTTTGTAGGTACTCAGAAGCACAATTCAGGGATGAAGAAAGGAGGACCTGCTCTCAGGAAAGAACTAGGAGACATCAGCTACCTAGAATCACATTCAGAAGTCTTCTAGTTCTTCAAAGATGCAGGCTGTTACAATTTTTGTGAGAAAATCCAAGGTTCACACCAGCAGGTTGCAGAAGCATTTTCCCTTTCTTTTGATGGCTCCAAGGCACTGATAGGAAATGAAGAATTCTTAGTGGATGAAACCCTAATTTCAGAGGTGACAGAACTCCCAAGAACTAGGGAGAAGTGGTTTAAGACCACCATTACTAAAGATGTGGAGTTCAGATCATATTTAAAACCTGAACACAGAGATATTGTATGGAAGAAGAGTGTTCCATCCACCTAGCTAGAGGAGAGGTGGCAACAATTACGGAAAGCAATTTTGGTGTACATTACCTGTGAAGGCAGGTACAACAGGTCCAGGGATGATTTTAAGGAACCATACTTATTTAAAATTGTATAAATGTTGGCGAATATTACCAATTCTTAAAACGCCAACTACAAAATGATTGACGATATTTAAAAAAAAAAATTAATTTACAAGGATTTTATATCGTTTATATAATAATTTGGCGATTTTTAGGGTGAAAAAATGTTACCCCATCAAAATTGGGCAAAATAGGGCTTCAAAAAATGCAAAATGGCGAATGTGTTTTGGGAAAAAAACATGGAAAAATAGCCCACTGGGCTAAAATTATCCCTGAACAGGGCCATGATATATCACTTCAAGCTGATGAACCATTTTACAGGAAGGAGTCCCTTGATCCTACCCTTCTACCTCCACAAGAGCTTGACAAATATGGCACACCAGGTGAAGGCCCAGCCCACCAAAATCGCAGGAAGACTATCTCACCATGGCCTAATACAACTTATTGTCCAAGAATTGTTGCAAATGAAAAATATAGCCTAGACATATTTTCTATTCTGGAATGAATTTGAAATAGGCCTACAGCCAGAAGATAAAGGAAAGTTCCCTTCCAAGAAATCCACCACCCCCAGGAGTGGAAAAAGAAAAAGGAGGGCTATCTCACCTATAACAGTGGATCAGCCTTCTCCCACTGCTAAAACCAATCAAGCTAAAAGAACCCTATACTTCAGTGGAAAAGAGAAGGAGGTCCCAGCACAAAGTGGAAATATTCTGAACTTACCCTACTCAGAAGAAGAAGAAGAAAGGGAGGAGGAAGTTAACCTAGTAGAGCAGGTTGTAGCAGAAAATGAAGAACTTCCATCACCCACACCAAAAGAAGACCAAGGTGAACCAGTGGAAAAGGCTTCCTCCAGCAAGCCTAGGTCACAAAGAGTCAACCAGTTGTTGAGGCAAGTATATGAATTGGAAGTTTTAGAGGGAGAAATAAAAAGAACTAATGCGATGTTAACCAAGAAAAACACTCAATTGAATAATTCCTTATTAGAAATGAAAGGAAGGTCTTTTTTGCTGAAAAAAAGGAATTAGAGGTTTATGAGAGATAACACCAAGCTTTTGAGGCTACAGGTGAATAATTCCAAATCAAACCCTAGCTCCCAAACTCACTTTGCACTAGAAACCCTAGCTGAGGCAACAGTGAGCCTTCAAAATGCAGAGGCAGCCCAAGATGTATATGTTTTTCCAACCCTTATGCAGGCTGAAGGAGTGCCAGAAGATCAACATAAAAGCTGAACATATATGCTTGGGAGGCTGATTACAATTTTGCAAGAATAGGGCTTTTAGTGGCTTTTGCGGACGCGGCAACGGTTCATTAGGCACCGAAAGTGGAGCTTTCGACAGCTAATAGACCCAGGATTTGGCTTCCTTAATCACTGAAAGTAGAAAAGGGTGCAGAAAGATGTTTTGGCACACAGAACTAGTTTTGTTGAATATAACTATCTCAGGGGTGAAATATAATGATGAAATTTGCTGATAAACACCATTGGAGGAGGTCTGTTCCAGTTTTTGAGGATACAATCAAGGAGAAAAGGGTCACAAACCCTACCTATTTTTACCAGCTATGGCTTATCTATCAGATGATAGGTTGCAGCTCTACTTCAGTACTCACTACAGTCATCAAAAGGTTCTATGAGTGAACAAGAGTTCAATTTAGACATACTAGTAGTTAAATTAGGGTTTCTGACCTAATTTTACAAAAAACATTAATTTTAAATATTTTTAGTAAAACAGATCCAATTTTTCAGGATCTGAATATTTTTGTATAGGCTATAAAGCTTAAGACTTATTTGAAACAAGGGTTCTAATTCAGGGACCTTTTGACCATTATTATTATCAAGCTTCTCATATTGCTCATGACCTAATATAAGCTCTTTTGCTATCATATGTTCAGCTTCCATTTATTTTATGTTTTGTGCTTATGTTTGAATGTTTTGTTTAGGTTTATTCATGTTATTTGGTGTCTGATAGTTGTCATCCTATCTGCATATTGATGATTTGAATTGCAAGTACTTTCCTTGTTATGATTAGCCATTTATATATAACTGTTTTATGTATGAATCTGCCAGCTTAATAAGTTCTCCATATTTTCACCCTATTATCAAACCTCTGAGCAGTGGTAGTTAGAAGCCTTATATTTGATTGAGTTTCATGCACGTCTTGGGAGTGTGAGGTTTTGTAGGTCACCTGACTTGATCCATTTAGAAAACAATAAAAACATTTAAGTTACCAGGCATCCTCGAGCTGCAACCTAGAGGAGTTTCCTGGAGTGATAACAAATTGGTGTCGTTGCCGGGGAGAGGAGATTGAAGCTCAGCTTCCCTGGGAGATGACATAGATCCTACTTTGATGATAGACAAAGTCTGGACACTATTATGGTTGTAATCATCTATTTGGAGATTCCATTGAAATAAGGTGGCTTCAAGAAGACCAAGTACCAGAGCAAACCCTCAAGGGCCACCAGTAACACCTGTTTCAAATCCAGAAGAGATTCTAAGAAGAGTTAGGGAATCACTCAGACAGACCTCTAGAGCTACGAGGGAAGCCACATCAGGTATTTCAAGAGGTATTTCTGCCATTATATCAAATAGACCTCCATTTCAATCTCTTCCTGCTAAAACATATAATTCTCAGGAATTTATATTTGAATTAGAAAATTTTAGGGTTGAGGAATCTTCAAGCATTGATGCTTGTCTAGGTCCAATCCCTAGCAACTCCACTGGGATAAATCCACCCTGAATACTCTCTCATCTACCATCCACACCAACAGAAGCTTCTTCTACCGTTTCCATGCCCTTTTCCAACATGGGTTCCCCTCTGAATTTTCCTAACCCCCTCTTTGCTATGTCTACTGGAGATTATCTCAAATACATGCCTAAATTTACTAGAGAGGGAGATTTCACAACTGAAGAACACCTAGAAGAATTCTATAGTTATAATGAGAACATAAACATAGAACAAGAAGATGTGTGGACTAGGGTTTTTGTGCAAAGCCTAAATGGTCAGTCTAGGAAGTGGTTCAAAGAGCTTCCTGTTGGATCAATAGCAGGCATTGAAGCCCTAGATGACATATTTTTGAAACACTAGGGGGACAGAAGATACCACCTTTATTATATCACTGATTTTAGCAATCTGAAGAAGGAGAATGGTGAGTCTGTTTCTAACTTTACCAAAAGATTTAACAAGATGTTCAGCAAGATCCCTACTGAAATCAAGCCCACTGACACCTCAGCCAAAATCATCTATGCCAATGCCTTTGATTCTTATTTCTACCTTCTACTCAGAGAAAGAAGATCTGCTTCCCTGTCACTCATGCAGGATCCTTCCCTAGAGGTAGAATCCAACATCGTTGCATCTCAGAAGGTCAAGGGAAAGATAGATAGGAAGAAGCAGCACACAGATCCTCTTGGGGCTTCTTCATTAGAGAACAAAATTGACAAGATGGCCAAAATGTTGGATAGTTTGACTGCTGAAATGTCCAGGCTGAAAGACTGAGGGAAAATACCTCTGAAGGGTAAAGGGCCAAATGATTTTACTCCCAAAAAACCTAATTTTGTCCCTTATAGAAGAAATAAATCCCAAGCTCAAATCCTTCAAAGGGATAGGAATCAGGCCGAGGATCAAAGAATCAGAGCTCCCTTTCAGAATGTTGTACTAGAAGAAGAACCAGACTTCAATCAAGAAGAAGGAGAGGTAGAAGACAACATCAACTGCATGGAGGATGAAGTTGATTACTCCTTCCTGACACAAGCAGACTATGAGGAAGCCCTCATGAATGAGCAGATCATGGAAGAATCATTAGAGGAAATTTGGGGTCTAAAATGGGCCTTATAGGAAATGCGCCAATAATAAATTTTGTGAGTTGGAATTCAAGAATCAATAGAATTTCAATAAAATGAGTCAACCATAATCGTTGAATTGACATATTTGTCATAAAAGAAAACTACTTTTTTTGTTCATATTTTCGACATATCTCTCTGTCTTTTCACTCAAATTTCAAGTGGGAGAGCTCGTTGGATGTTGAATTTAATTCTGCATCCAACGAGTACCTACACTGCATACTTTCGGCAGACCCCTCTACCCCAAAAACAAAAAATACCTAAAAAAATGTGATGATGATGCCATCATCACATTTTTCAGGTATTTCTTGTTTTTTGGGTAGCGGGGTCTATCAAAAGTATGTAGTGTGGGTACTCGTTGGATGAAGAATTAAATTTTGCATCCAACGAGCTCTCCCGCTCAGAATTTGAGTAAAAACACAGCGAGATATGTCGAAAATACAAACACAAAAAGTAGTTTTTTTCATTCTTCCTCCAAAACTAATAACTATTATTTTATTATTTTCCTTAGGAGGCCCATTTTAGACCCCAAATTCCCTCTAATGCTTTGTATTAGGAATATGTTGGGCCCTGGAATTGTCCATTTTTCCATCACTTATCGACATATCTTTCATCCTTTTTCTTACCATTATTGCTCATTTATCATTCCATTTTCCATCCATTTGTTGTAGCTATGCGTAAAACAGCATGCTACTTCCATTGATGTTTTAAGTGGTTAATAATGATTATTTTCCTTTATCTTTGATGAATTAAAGACTATTATGCACAATTTTACTAATGATGGTTTGTGGAGTGATTTGTCATGTACAGAACGCTCATAGCCAGCTGTTACAGCCTTAACCGAAAATGCATGCCACATAAGAACAACTTGATTCGCGTCTTGATTTGCGGGCAGATGAAAATGAATCTCAAAAATCCGAGACATGGGTTTTGTGCGTAACATCCTCATTTACCAAAATTTTGAGGAAATTTCCAAACAAAGCCACAGTTTGTGATATGCAGGTGGTTCTTCGAGAGGGTATTTTCCAAATTTGTTGTTGCGGCCGGTTCCAAAGTTGCCAGCAGTTACGGCTGTGTTTCAGCTGTAATAGATCATAAGTTGGGGGTTCAGTTCTTCATTTCCATGAGATAATTTTATGTATAAATATGTAATCAATCTCATTGAGAAGGGAGATTCAAGAATAGGAGAGAACACAATGTTATGATGTAGGATTTGATCCAGATCCATTGTAATACTTTCATTCTAATAATACATGGTTGCAGTTTCTTAATTCTGGAGTTGTAGACTTTCATTGTGGAGATCCAGCTCTGTTCAATGGAGGAAGGGCCCTCTTCCCTGAGAAAATGTTGGTAGTGTTGATTGTAGGTGTTTTATTTTGTAGATCTGTTATTTGTTAATTCATGCTTTCATACATTAGATCGATCATAGTTGTTTTTATTATTTAGTTCATGTTTTATTCATTAGATTTATCATAGGTTGTTTTCCTGTTAATTCATCTTGATAGATCGTTGGAAAACTTAGCATTGCTTCCAGGTTTATGTATTTAGATCTTATTTTATGAGAATTGATTCTGTTGAAGTGTGATCAGATTTACAGTTTGGATTTACAAATAGGTTCGAGATTTGATTTACTTTCAAGAATGTGTGATCTAGTTTACAAAGAGTTTCAATTGCATACCAATAGATCAACAGTGTCAGGTAGAAATTGTGCTTGCATAGATCTTTCATGATAACTTTGAAATAAAAGACTTCCTCGGGTTGATAATTTATGTTTAGCACTCTGCATGTTAAGTTTTAATTAACTGGCATATAGTGGGCACAACATTTTGGCATCATTGCCGGGGAAGTTATTAATTGTGCAAAAGTACATCTGACATTGTTTTGTAGATGCATTGTTAAAGTAGGGCATGTAGGTTGCAATATTACATTTCAATTTATTGAATTTATTTTGAGTATGAATTTTCTGTCTTTACATTCAGTTTTATTTCATTTTCAATCTTTGCAACATAAATCTTATCATTCCCCTTAGTGGTGTTGTAGGCACCACCCATTCTACTAACAAGTTGACAGGAACATTCGAAGGAGGAGCCTCAAGATAGCACATAAAAAATATAATGAAGATATGGGAGGAAAGAAAGATGCAGAAGTTGTTACCTTTGAATTTCCCATTAGATATTCGAGAGGAGTGGCACCAACGAAAAGAATTCCCTCACATGTTCTACCAAATTTTCATGGTTTGGAAAATGAAGACCCTGATGTATTTTTATTTCAATTTGAAGTACTTTGTAGAGGATATGGTTATTGTGCTAATTATCAAAAGTTGAATGTGTTTTCCCTTACTCTAAAAGGAACAGCCCTCCGATGGTTCATGAGCCTCAGTGGGAATTGTATACAAACTTGGGAAGACACGAAACATGTATTCTTGAAAAGGTACCAAGATTATTGCAAGGTCAATGAAGACATCTTCAAAATGACACAAGGAGAAGAAGAGAGTCTGGAGGAATACATAGAACGCTTTCAATATAACCTCCAAAGATCCAAACAGAGGAAACTGGGGAAGGAAATCTTAAAAACACTTCTACTCAAGGGAATCCAAGCTGAATATTTAGAAATATTAAATCTGATGGGAACAGGTAATGTATTTCAGTTAACATATGATGATATTTGTGAGTTATGTAGAAGGTATTCAAGAGGAAACTTCAAGAATGGTAAGAATTCTAAGGAACTTTTATCTTCATTTTTTAAATCTGTTGCAAAAACAAGAGTTTTTCGAGCTAAAATCAACAATTTATTTGAAATTTCTAAAGCTGATTCACAATTGGGTGTTTTGCAGGATAAGGAAAAGCAGGAGGAAATAAGAGAAGCAAGGGATTTCCCTTTGGATAGTCTTGAAAGTTGTGGTATATGTGACTTGAATAATTCCATAGATCATTGTCCCTCCTTACCAAAGATGAAAGAAACATATCATAGAGATCTGGGAGTTGCAGCCAACTCGTTGCAACAGTCAAGTCAACCATGGCCTACATCTATGGTTCAAAATTTTATCTCTCAATTTCCTTACTCTCATACTCAATCATTGAATACTCTTCTACCATGGCAGTTGTTGCAGCCTCAATTTAACTCTTACCCACCTTATCCACAAGGTTGGAATGGCCTATTTTATGATCACATGGCCACTCTCCCTCATGCTGCAACATAACTTAGTCCTTCAATATCAACCTCACAACTCAATCATCTACATCAGACACATCTATTTTCTCATCAAACTCCTTGGTATCCAATACAATTTTCTGTCCAATCCACCCTCCACCCTAACCATAATAAAGCAGTACAGTATGCTTACAGTGCTGAACTGCAAAATGTTCCTACATTTCCCTCTTGTTCTACCTCACCTACACCACTGCAAAAAGGTTTTGCGTTGTTGCAGTAAATCCATACGAGGCCTGAACATGTCTTATATCCAATATTTGCAGATGGAGTTTCTTATAATCCTCATAAGCAAGCAGACAAGATCAACAATACACACGTAATATTTGATGGAGAACAGCCATTGGAACCAAAAGCATCATTCACATCATTAGATCTGAAACTCTTATGCATTAAGGAAGATCAGTTTACTAAGGAGCTTCACGGTGTCACATCCATGAGAAATCAAGGGAACAAAGACTATATTGAAGCTTGGTTTCAATCTGTCATCGGTCTGCAACATCATTCCATACTTCACCAATTCTTGGCACCATCATTTCAAGGGAAGTTGATCTCACATATCCTAACATTTATAAAGTTATATTTTTCTGTTAGGAGTATGAGTATACTTGAGTCGCTTCTTTGAAAGTGGCTCCATTGGAAATATGCATACACTTGAAAAAAATTTATATTTCCAAGTAGAATAGGGTAGGATAGAGTAACAGAATAAAAACATGCTTTTGTTTTTTTAAGTTTTTATTTTTGAATAAGTATGCTCTCTTCCTGCGCCTTGTTGCGATCTAGAAGATCAGAAAGTAGAAAGATAAGGAATGGGTATGAGATGTTTTCATGAATGCTTTGGAATTGTTGACTATTTGAACAAAATGCTTAAGTCATTTTTGTCATCAATTTCCCAATTTCAATTTGTCTCTATTTGTTACAAATAAAAATAAAAATATCATGAAAACAAAATTACAGTAATTAGGGAAGGGGAATGAAGGATCCACATGAAAATGAGTCAATGATTATGGAACCATTCAAGCTTGAAATTTGGCATGAATTTGTTAGCTGCAACACCCAACTGTGACAATGAAATTCAACACCCAGCTGTGACTGATTACTCTCAGCTGCGACAGTGAGCTGCAACACCCAGCTGTGACTGTGCTACAGGTAAAAATTTATGAGTTTGAGATATGTGTGTGTTGCACATCATGATATGTATTTAGTTTTTATTTTCCATAAAAATTCACATGCTTTATTTCAACATTATGTCATTTTTTAAGAGTTGCAACTGCGGATGCAACAGACTGTGTAAGTCAATCTAGGTGCTCAATGCTTGAATTTTTTTTGGTATGGATGTGTGTTATATTTAAATTTACATCATTAAAAACATTCACACCTATTTCGATCACTTTTTTGGGGTCAAATTTCATTTATTAAATTTTTGGTGACATTTTGGCTTGAACATTTTACTGGAACACAGTCGAGACAGTCCATTTTTGGGAGACTAAATGGACTTATTTTTAAAACATTTTTTACATCTCAAATATCCCTTTGAATATAGTTTCCAAAAAAATTTAAATTTTTACGATTGGGTGTCAAACGAAAATTTTATGGCCAAAATACTAACAGGGTGTCAAGCTGGCAGCTTAGGAACAGAGCTGGGACAGTCAATTTTTGGATGCCTTATTGAAAATATATTGAAAAAATATTTCATTTGTATATTCCCCTATAAATATAGTTTACAATTCAATTTGAATCACTCCATTCCGATATCGTATGCAAATTTTACGACCAGAATACCAACTACCTATCACAAATCTGCAGTCCTAAAACTCTATTTTTTAGACTGTTCATTGGCTTATTTGACCCATCAATTATTGTTGGATTCAGAACCTATTTCTAATGGATATATCTACATGAATATACTTTCATCCTCAATTGGAATCACATCAATCCGTTATCAAACGAAAAATTTAAGCCTAAAACCGTGATTGTTGGTCTAGTCCAGAATTCGAAAAAACACCTTGTCATGCAGGCTGTTACTGAGTGATTTGGAACATCATTACATAGAATTTTAAAAACCTGTTTCTAATGGAAATAGACCTATAAATTTACTTTCATTTGTATTTTGAATCACTCAAATTGGACAAGGAACTAAGAAGCTATGATCAGAATAACGTTGGTGAATCTAGATGGACATTGCTCCCGTGCAGGTATAAAATGGATTTTGCTTTGTTCATTTTTCTTTGGATTTTTTTTATAAATAATTGCTTGTTGTTTTTTTCATAAGTGCTGGGTGAAGAGAGACCAAACATCTCTCTTCTTCCATCATCTCTTGTTTTATTCCAGGCAAGTGCTAGGTTTTTGCAGGTCCTTGGAAGAAGAAGGTCAATGCATGCACGAGTGACTCTTGAAGACTTTTTATCAATTTGTAAATGGATTGAGCACATACAAAAAATGGATATATTGATGTACAAACCATACCAATTTTCAATAATTCAAGTCCCATTGCTACATGCCAAGAATCATTTTTAGACACCTGTCATACCAATTGTTGCCGAAAAAAAAAAACCTCAAGAAGCCAATTGCCTTATGGTAAATTCATTCACCCTCCTCATTTCAAAACCCTAAAAATCCATTCATGTCGAAGTACCATTTTCCACTGCTTATGTAGTCACCATAACCGTTTTATTTCCCATCACTACTACATCATGACTTCACATATACTTTCCACTTCTGAGTTTCATGTTGGTTCTATTTTTCACTATGATTCTTCACAATCATTTATTTTGTACTCGTATTGGATGATGTGGAATTCATTAAGGTCCAACTTCCAATGGTCTTGTCCCATCGACTCTGACACATCATCTGGGATCGAGATTAGAGTTTTTATAGTGCCCTGGTATCTGCATGAATCAATGGCAGATTCCCTTGTTGTTAATCATGGGGATTCATCAATGACTCTTGATTGACAAATCTTGCAGGTGACTTGACTCCAGCACATCCATTCGTACCTGTCAAGATGCACTGAGGTACTTTAGAGCTCACTGTCATCAAAGGTGAGTTTCTTCACATTGGTTAACAGCATACATTAATGGCTGGTAATCCAATGATTTCTTTCCATGCTCGACTTCAGCACATTCATTCGCATGGTAAGAATTGTACCTCGGTTTTGTAGCAACTGAATATTATGTGATCTAATGGTTTCAACAATGACTTGCAGCATCATTTGTTCAGTAGTTTTGCAATTCCTTTCCATTTTCATTTCAGCAGTTGATTTTCAGAATAAGAGAATGGGTTTTCTGCTTCTATGGTAGAATCTATCTTCATCAATTGTCTCAGCAGTTAGTCTTACATGCAACCAGCACAACATCATGGATCAAATTCAGTCTCATCTAGTTTTAGCTCTCATATACATATGTCTCAGCATCAGATTGGCCTACATAGCTCCAGCATACACCAATCCATTCATGTCAACCAAGGATTCCATGGAGGTAACACTTGAGTTAAAATAGCATGAGTTTTTTATTTATTAAAGATTTAGGAAAATGTCATGAAGAACCACTAAACATTAGCCATTTTCATTTTCTATATGGCATTTTATGTCCATCCATTCCCATCATTTCCCACTTAATTCTAACACTTCATCATTCATGCACATCCCCTTCAAATTCCAACCCAACATCTCACCAACCCAACTGACCAAGCATGAAAAAATAATACCTTATTGTTGTCACACAAGAACCAACAATAGGAAGTTTTGCTTCTGCCACATAAGAACCAGCAGTAAGAAAAGAATCATTGCTACTGCCACATAAAAACCAGCAATGAGAATAAATAAAGCAGTTGCTTGAAGGTTGTTCTTTCCAGCTTTGGGATTTTTTTTTATGCATGCAAGAACTACAAATCCTCTATGGCTGCAAATTGAGGAAATGATGCATGAGGGCATGCTTTGCATTCAGTTTAAAAGGTAGTCCTGTAATAATTTGCAGCACGTTTATGACCAGATTCAAGTTTTGCAAATTGTTTTCCCATTAAAAATGTTCTCTTGAAGTACAAGTAAAAATGATTGGGGAGTTTTCTGAATTCATTAATTATCTCAAGAAGCCTAGAAAACCATTGAAAAAATGATCTACTGCTGTCACACAAGAACCAGCTGTAGCAACACAAGGCATTGTTGTTGCTTCTCGAGAACTTACAATGGTAGAATTCTATGCTGCCATATAACAGAGAATACATTCAGAGGTATGAGTTTCATTGTTCAGTAATGCTCACATTGGCCTACAATTGTTCTCATGGTCCTTGCATATTTGATGTTGTGATTCATAATGGAAGAGAGATGTTGTTGTCACTATGAAAATATTCCCAAAATAATGAAAGACAGACTAGCCTTTGGGAAAACATGCTTATATTTACATGGCAGCAAACCAAGTTTTTTTTGGGGGACATGAGATTTCATCATTACAGGGTTTCTATCCACATAACAAAAGCATCAATTGTTAGTGTTAAGCCATGCTCATCCCACGGTTTAATGACCAGCCATCTATTCCTAGCTCATTTCATTGCTGCATCTCAGAAGGTGAAGGTATATCCAAGGCAAAAATGAAGGTAATAGCAGAATACATATTTCAATGATTATGTTTTAAGTAATCTGAGTTTTTGGAGCAGCAATACATAGTCATTTCTAGATCCATGCTCTATTTTCAAAATTAGATTATTAGAAGCTACATGAATGTATGAAGTGAGATACATACATTCATAGGTTTTATTAATTGATATAGAGATTTGTTGAATATGGTGGCTACCAACTATTTTGAAATGGCTTGGTGCTTTGAGATTCTCATTCTTAGTTGGATATGGGCTTTATGCTTGCTGCAATTGGATTTTTGGCGCTGTATGTTGTCATTAATATTTTTATGAGCATGGAAACGATTGAGAGGATCTCTTGAAATACTTTGAAGCACTCCTACCATACACAACAATTGAAAAATGGTCATTTTTATAACAGTATGGAGGATTGATGTGCAGATCAAAACTTGTTTTCTGCCTTGAAGAATCTCATCAAAACATGAGTACATGATGTATATCCTCAGTTTGGGGGAGATGGCTATTTACAACTAAGATGACAACTCTTCTTTTGCATGAGGACATACGACATATTCAGTTTGGGGGAGTGGTTTTTTACATTCTTTGTGCTTACTGATTTTTACTCATTTACAGCTTGCAAAAGGGCATAAATTGAAGTGGGCATATCTCCCAAAAGGTGATCTGGGTCTTCGTGAAATTTGGTGAGTAGATGCACCAAGTTAATATGAAAAATACCTCAAAGTTGCAGCCCAAACCGGTTTATATTTTGTGAAATATTGGTTCAAGAAGTTTAGCTGCAACACACTTTTTCATGTTCATCCACATAAAATGATGAATTTGAATTGATCATATCTCACAAACCATGCATTGTATCCTCGTGAAATTTGGACAGGGAATGCATAAAATTATGAAGAACAAATGTGGAAAGTTTCAGCTCAATCTAGTGCACGGTGTTTGAGAAAATGACCATCATCACCTACATCCAATTTGCATTTTTCTCGAAATCCGTGATATGGGTTTGTCTAATTTTTGGTGTGTAGATGCATTAGAATGGTACTTACTTGCTTGAAAACTTTTAGCCGAACCCACTGCGTCATTTGGGATAAAATGACTTCAGAATTTTTTCGTTCAAAAGGCTGCAACACCGTAAAATATTGTCATTTTCTCGTTCTGTTCAGCTGCGAGTCCATTTCTCGTTCCGTTCAGCTGTGAGTCTGTTTCCCGTTACGTTCAGTTTGTTTCCCGTTCCGTTCAGCTGCGAGTCTATTTCCCATTCCGTTCAGTCCATTTCTCGTTCCGTTCAGCTGTGAGTCCGTTTCTCGTTCCGTTCAACTGCGAGTCTGTTTCAGCTGTGACTCCACCAAATTCACCGCTAAATTTAGCGCTATTTGGGCTGCAACTCCGCCAAAATATTCACTAAAACCTTTGTCAAATTCTCTGCTAAAATAATCTGTGACTCTGCCAAATTTTTATTAAAGAGCTGCAAATCCACCAAATTTTCTGCTAAATCCTCCGCTAAGTGACTCTGCCAATTTCTGTAACTCTCCATTTCTTCTGGCTACAGCTGTGCGAATGGTAAAATGAAGGAACGAGTGAATGAGTTTTTCTAGTTGGATGCTACACAGGTATTGGGTTGCATGAGGACATGCAACAAGTTCAGTTTGGGGGAGATGTTGGGCCCTGGAAATGTCCATTTTTCCATCACTTATCGACATATCTTTCATCCATTTTCTTACCATTAATGCCCATTTATCATTCCATTTTCCATCCATTTGTTGTAGCTGTGCGTAAAACAGCATGCTACTTCCATTGAAGTTTTAAGTGGTTAATAATGATTATTTTCCTTTATCTTTGATGAATTAAAGACTATTATGCATAATTTTACTAATGATGGTTTGTGGAATGATTTGTCATATACAGAACGCTCATAGTCAACTATTACAGCCTTAACCGAAAATGCATGCCACATAAGAACACCTTGATTCGCATCTTGATTTGCGGTCATATGGAAATGAATCTCAAAAATATGAGACATGGGTTTTGTGCGTAACATCCTCATTTACCTGAATCGCAAGGAAATTGCCAAACAAAGCCACGGTTTGTTATGTGCAGGTGGTTCTTCGAGAGGGTATTTTTTAGATTTGTTGTTGCGGCCAGTTCCAAAGTTACCAACAGTTACGGTCGTGTTTCAGCTGTTACAGATCACAAGTTGGGGGTTCAGTTCTTCATTTCCATGAGATAATTTTATGTATAAATATGTAATCAATCTCATTGAGAAGGGAGATTTAGGAATAGGAGAGAACACAATGTTATGATGTAGGATTTGATCCAAATCCATTGTAATACTTTCATTCTGATAATACACACTGGCAGTTTCTTAATTTTGGAGTTGTAGACTTTCATTGTAGAGATCCAGCTCTGCTCAATGGAGGAAGGGCCCTCTTCCCTGAGCAGATGCTGGTAGTGTTGATTGTAGGTGTTTTATTTTGTAGATCTGTTATTTGTTAATTCATGCTTTCATACATTAGATCGGTCATAGTTGTTTTTATTATTTAGTTCATGTTTTATTCATTAGATTTATCATAGGTTGTTTTCCTGTTAATTCATCTTGATAGATCGTTTGCCAACTTAGCATTGCTTCCAAGTTTATATATTTAGATCTTGTTTTATAACAATTGATTTTGTTGAAGTGTGATCAAATTTACAGTTTGGATTTACGAATAGGTTCGAGGTTTGATTTACTTTCAAGAAGGTGTGATCTAGTTTACAAAGAGTTTCGATTGCATACCAATAGATCAACAGTGTCAGGTAGAAATTGTGCTTGCATAGATCTTGCACGATAACTTTGAAATAAAAGACTTCCTCGAGTTGATAATTTATGTTTAGCACTCCGCATGTTAAGTTTTAATTAACTGGCATATAGTGGGCACAACAGAATATGATCAAGAGTGGTATAATTTGAGATCTAGGCTTGTTTCTCCCCCTAAGAAGAATGGTGTTCCTGCAAAGCAGCCTGCTACTCCAGCTAAGAAGATTTCTGTCCCACCCAAGAAGATGGCTGCCACTCCAAAACAACACCAAAGGCCATTGGAACAATCAGCTCATGATCCTATTCAGCTCAAAGCCATGCCACAAGAGGTAAGAACTTCTGACAAGTTGTCCTATGCTTTCAATCTTGAGTCAGAAATTCAAAAGTTAAAAATCCCTTTTCCCTTGATAGAACTGATGAAGAATGAGGCCTTCAAGACATCCATACTGAAATTCCTTCAGCCAAGGACTCCCTTAAATGCTGACTTTGTGAACTTGCAAGATGATAAGCCCACAGTAATCCTGGGCCCTATGATTGAAGAGCTGGATGAGTCTTGCCCACCTTTCTACATATCTCTGAATATCCATGATAAAATCCTTCATAACTATTTGCTAGACTCAGGAGCTTCCCATAACCTAATGCCAAAAGCTGTGATGGATGAGCTTGGCCTCAGCATTACAAAACCCTACCATGATCTATTCTCATTTGACTCTAGGAAGGTCAAATGCTTGGGCCTCATCAAATACCTTGTCATAAACCTCTCCCAGTTGCCTTCAAAAAGCATAGTGATGGACATAGTGGTAGCTGATATCCCACCTAAGTTTGGCCTCCTTTTGTCTTGTTTATGGAGTAAAAGGTTGGGTGGTACCCTTAAAATGGATTTCACATATGCTATAATTCTAATGTTTGGAGGGGAGACCAAGAGACTCTATAGAGAGAACCAGTTCACCTATATCATCAGTAATGCCAAGAACTCTATAAACCATCCAATATATGCAGTAGACACAGACTTTGGGTCATGCATCCTATAGATAGATGATTCCTAGCCAACATCCATACAGCTTACAAAGCCCATCATTCAAAAGCCCGAAGAAATAACCACCTCATTTTGGAGCATGTTTTTTTATGGGGCCATTACTCAAGCCTCAGCAGGTGTAGGAATAGTCATGATTTCTCCTTCAAAGGAAACCATACATTTGTCTTATAAGCTGGATTTCAAGAGTACTAACAACATAGAAGAATATGAAGCATTTATGTTAGGGGTGAAGCCTGCCAGGGAAATGGGGATCATGTGCATAAAGATATTTGGAGATGCGGATCTCATCATACAGCAGGTCAACAACACCTTTCAAGCAAATAATGTCAGACTGAAGGCCTACAGGGATGAGGTATAGAAACTCAGGGGCTCCTGCATGTTTTTGGAACTCTCATATATACCTAGGGCTATGAATCACCTGGATGATTCCCTTGCTATCTCTGCGAATCTGGTTGTTCCCCGTTTACCTCCTAAGTTGAGCTATCATTATCCAAGTCAAGTACAGGCCATCCCTACCTAATAATGGGAAATTTTGGAAGGTCTTTGAGAATGATGATGAGCTTAGCAAATTCCTCCAGGTAGTAGATGAATTTTCTGATATGCACATTGATCAAGAAAAACTAAATATGGAAGAATCTCAGAGGCTCAAGTTAAAAGATAAAGTAGGTGATCAGAACATTGTTCAGTTACCTAGTAATTATATACCGCGGGGTCTGGTACCCCTGGAGGAGCTATTTGATCATAATGATGTCCCTTTTAAGCCTTCCAAAAAGGAAAAGATCCTGTTGTCCAAGATAAAAACATAGGTAGCCATAGTTACCCAAAATTCATAAATATGTCCACTCAATTGACTGCTGATTAGAGGTCCAAATTTTGAAGCCTAATGAAAGAGTTTGCTGATATATTTGCCTGGGAATACAGTGACCTAAAAACCTATGGCACTAGTATCATCCAACAGAAGATTCCCCTGGAGAAGGACACCATCCCTTTCAAACAGAAGCTCAGATCCATCAGTCCTCTCCTCCTGCCTCTGACTAAAAATGAAATCCAAAAGCTCCTTAAAGCCAAAATCATAATTCCCCTCAGGTTTTCTAGATGGATTGCAAATCTAGTGGTGGTAAGGAAGAAGAAAGGGGAAATTAGGTTATGTGTGGATTTCAGAAACTTGAACAAATGCTCCAAGAAAGAAAACTATCCACTACCCAAGATGGAACACCTGTTGCAAAGAGTCTCAGGGGCTAGTGTCATGTCATTCCTGGATGGTTTCTCTGGACACAACGAAGTTGTTGTGCACCCTGATGACCAAGAAAAGACTAGTTTTACCACTCCCTGGGGCACTTTCATGTATGCCAAAATTCCATTTGGGATGATGAATGCTGGGGCTACTTTTTAGAGAGCCATGGACCTATATTTTGTGGGATTGAAGAACAAATTTGTGCGTATATACCTGGATGACCTCACTATTTACTCCCACAGCCATGAAGAACATTTGCAGCACTTGAGGAGGGTATTTCTGAAATGTAGAAAATATGGGATATCACTGAACCCAAAGAAGTCTCAATTTGCACTCAGTGAGGGAAAACTCCTAGGTCACATAGTCTCAACTGAAGGTGTGAAGATTGATCATGTTAGAGTTGAAGCAATCTAGAAGTTGTCCATACCTAGGTCAAAAAGGGATATTTAGTCAGCTCTGGGTAAGGTGAATTTTGTCAGGAGGTTTATCCCTAAATTTTCTGAGTTGGTAAAGCACATAACATCTTTGTTGAAAAAGGATGCTGAAATCGAATGGATAGAGCAAGCAAGAAGTTTTTTTGAAGACATCAACAAGGCTATCATGGAATCTCCCACTCTGATTAGTCCAGACTATACCAAGGGTTTCTGCATCTTCTCCTTTGCATCCTATGACACAGTGGCAGAAGTACTATTACAAAAAGATGATGAGTGCCTTGATCACCCTATTGCATTTTTCGGCAAGACATTGAGGGATGCTGAACTAAATATGATCCCATTGAAAAGCAGGCCTATGCTCTCATCAAGTCATTGAAATATTTCAGGGTTTACATTCTACATGCCAAAGTCCTTTCCTATGTCCCTTTAGTTGCTGTAAAGGATGTATTGACCCAGCCTAACATTGATGGAAAGAGAGCTAAATGGATTGCCAAGTGTATTGAGTTTGACATAAAAGTAAAGCCCGCCAAGTTAGTGAAAGGCCAAGGTCTATCTAAGCTCATGGCTAAAGAAAATTGTGACCTGTTGGGAATGAATTTTATTGGTATAACTTCAGCTAACCCGCAGATAGAGACAGCATCAGAAACAGTAGAGGCAGTTCATGAGCAGAATGACAATAAACAAGTAGCCGACAACTTGTCCTCATGTGAGTGGTATTCAGGTATTATCCATTTCCTGCAAAAGTTAGAAGTTCCTCTTGGGCTCACTCTAAATCAAGCACGGGCTCTTAAACTTAAGTCTGCAAAATTGTGTATAATTGATATTCTGTTGTATTGGAAAGATCTGTCTAGTGTTTTGTTGAGATGCTAGGATAAAGAAGAGTCAGTTCAAGTCATGCATCAATTTCATTCAAGCACATGTGGAGGCCATCATTACTGGAAGACCACAGCCCACAAGACTCTGAGGACTGGGTACTATTGGCTCGTTCTTTTCTCAGATGTGTGTACCTTTGTGAGAGCCTGTGACAAGTGCCAAAGATTCATAGGAAAGCAGCAGCTCAGATCCTTGCCCCTCAGAATTATTGTAGTGAATGGTCCTTTTAAGTAGTGAAATCTTGATTTCATAGGTGAAATTAATCCTTCATCCAGTGGTCAGGACAAATGGATCCTAGTAGCCACATACTATTTCAGCAAGTGGATAGAGGCAGTACCTACAAGGAATGCCACTCACCAGGTCATCATGAGGTTTTTGTATGAGAACATCTTTATTAGGTTTGGCTTCCCAGTAAGGCTAGTAACTGATAATGCACCATCTTTCAAAGCTGGGGAATTGGTTAACATGTGTGATTTAATGGGAATTCAGCTGGTGCATTCCACTTCCTATTACCCTCAAGGCAATGGCCTGGCTGATTCATCCAATAAAAGCCTAGTCAGGATCATCAGAAAACTATTGGATGCTAATGACAAAAGCTGGGATTCTAAGTTAAAGATTTCTCTATGGGATGATAGAGTGACTGACAAGAGATCCATAGGGACCTCTCCTTTCAAATTAGTTTATGGTACTAAGGCCATTTTTCCCATTCAGCTAATTCTGGCAATTGCAAAATTATTTCAGGAGGAACAAGATGAACCAAATGATATGGTGAGTAGGATTCTTGATTTGGTGCAGTTGCAGCAAGTCAGGGAACAACTGATAGAAAATTCAGAATCTCATCAACAGAAGATCAAGACTATTTTTGACAAAAAGGGCAAAAGTGGACAACTTTCAGGTTGGATATTGGGTCCTCAAGTGGGATACTGTCAGGCAAGACAAAGGAAAGCATGGAAAGTTTGACTCTCTATGGATAGGACCTTTTGTGATAGATCAAGCGCAGCAAAACAACACCTTCAAGTTGCAAAGTCTGGAAGGAGAGGAGGTGTTTGATGGCCCAGTAAATGGGCGATTTCTAAAACTCTATTTCATCTGAGGGTTTGAGGCCTTGTTATTGTAAAATATTAGTTAGTAGATTTTGTTTGCTTACAAATAAACTCCATGCCGAATGGAACAGTAGAAGATAGGTTTAATTCTTATTGTTTTTCAGGAAAGACATTTTGGTCTAGGGTTCTTGGGACCTCACAGGAAGGTTCCCATCCCTGAGTAGGAGCCAGATGTTATCTCCTAAATTAAATTTATTTTTAGTAAGTCCACTCAGACAATTTATTTTTGATAGTGATGAATATTTGAGGGCATATTATGAAATATTTTGGGGTGACTAATAAGGTGGGGATATCTGATGTTCTGTTTTTTAAGAAAATTTGAAAGTTTTAGCTTTTGGTGGCTTAGGGTAGTTTTTCAACAACTCATTAGCCACCGAAAAGCTCACATTTCGACAACTAATATTTTTTAACACAGGAACATGTTAACCACCGAAATCCTACTGATCACGTTTTTATGAAAGTTTGGAAAAAGGAATTTCGGTGGCTTAGGCGAGCTTTCCAACAGCTCATTAGCCATCGAAAATCCTTGGTTTCAGCAGCTTAGCAAGTGTTTCCATGAAGACCTTAACCACCAAAAGCAAATGAAATACGTTTTTGCAAAGGGAAACTTTCGGTGGCTTAGGTGAACAGACCAATGGTTCATTAGCCACCGAAAGCCCCACTTTCAGCAGTTAACGAATTAAACCCTAAGTGATCTGAACCACCCAAAGAGCCGAAAAGGGAAAACGGTTATCTGCCCATTAAAATCATATTTGTCAGCATGAGGCATGGCATAATTTAGCATGATTAACCACCGAAAAGATCAGGGAACTACAGTGAATCATCAAACTGATGGTTAAGAGGTCGTTATTATTCTAACATGACTAACGGGAAATCTAAAACCCTAGACAACCCTCCATCTATCTCACGACTACAGTAAACCTCCACGAAACTCTAGGTTCAACTTAAAAATGATTACTAGGCTGTCTGTCTCATAGATATCACCAAAACCTATCATCATCTCACTCGAGCACCTATCAAGTGGTTAACCCCTCAAAATCAACACCATACCTTCAGTACACTCCACATTTGTTGCATGCATCCTTACTGCTCAAGGGAATCTTTGAAAACCAGCCCGCTAACCTCTTCCACAGAATTTGAATTTTGATTTTTGCAGGTACTCAGAAGCACAATTCAGGGATGAAGAAAGGAGGAAACGCTCTCAGGAAAGAACTAGGAGGCATTAGCTACCTAGAATCACATCCAGAATTCTTCCAGTTCTTCAAAGATGCAGGCTGTTATAGATTTTGTGAGAAATACAAGGTTCACACCAGCAGGTTGCAGAAGCATTTTCCCTTTCTTTTGATGGCTCCAAGGCACTGATAGGAAAGGAAGAATTCTTAGTGGATGAAACCCTAATTGCAGAGGTGATAGAACTCCCAAGAACTAGGGAGAAGTTGTTTAAGACCACCATTACTAAAGATGTAGAGTTCATATCATATTTAAAACCTGAACACAAAGATATTGTATGGAAGAAGAGTGTTCCATCCACCTGGCTAGAGGAGAAATGGCAGCAAATACTGAAAGCAATTTTGGTGTACATTACATGTGAAGGCAGGTACAACAGGACCATGATATATCACTTCAAGTTGATAAACCATTTTACAAGAAGGAACCCCTTAAACCTACACTTCTACCTCCACAAGATCTTGATAAAGATGGCACACAAGGTGAAGGCCTAGCCCACCAAAATCACAGGAAGACTATCTCACCATGGCCTAATACAACTTATTTTCCAAGAATTGTTGCAAAGGAAAAATATAGCCTGGATATATCTTCTATTCTGGAATGAATTTGAAATAGGCCTACAACTAGAAGATAAAGGAAAGTCCCCTTCCAAGAAATCCACCACCCCCAGAAGTGGAAAAAGGAAAAGGAGGGCTATCGCACCTATAACAGTGGATCAGCCTTCTCCCACTGCTAAAACCAACCAAGCTAAAAGAACCCTAGACTTCAGTGGAAAAGAGAAGGAGGTCCCAATACAAAGTGGAAATATTCCGAACTTACCCTACTCAGAAGAAGAAGAAGAAAGGGAGGAGGAAGTTAACCTAGCAGAGCAGGTTGTAGCAGAAAATGAAGAACTTCCATCACCCACACCAAAAGAAGACCAGGGTGAACCAGTGGAAAAGGATTCCTCCAGCAAGCCTAGGTCACAAAGAGTCAACCAGTTGTTGAGGCAAGTATATGAATTGGAAGTTTTAGAGACAGAAATAAAAAGAACTAATGCAGTGTTAACCAAGAAAAACACTCAATTGAATAATTCCTTGCTAGAAATGAAAGGAAGGTATTTTTTGTAGAAAAAAATGAATCAGAGGTTTATGAGGACAACACCAGGATTTACAAGATGATCAGGCTTCTGAGGCTACAAGTGAAGAATTCCAAATCAAACCCTAGCTCCCAAACTCACTTTGCACTAGAAACTCTAGCTGAGGCACCAGTGAGCCTTCAGAATCCAAAGGCAGCCCAGGATGTAGATTTTTTTCCAAACCTTATGCAAGCTGAAGGAGTGCCAAAAGATCAATAGAAAAGCTGAAAAGGGATGCTTGGGAGGCTGATTACAATTTTGCAAGAGTAGGGATTTTGGTGGCTTAGGCGGATGCGGCAGTGGTTCATTAGCCACCGAAAGCAGAGCTTTTAGTAGCTAACAGACCCAGGATTCGGCTTCCTTAACCACCAAAAGTAGAAAAGGGTGCAGAAAGATGTTTTGGAACACAAAACTAGTTTTTTCAAATATAAATATCTCAGGGATGAATTATAAGGATGAAATTTGCTAATAAACACCATTGGAGGAGGTCTGTTCCAGTTTTTCAGGATACAATCAAGGAGAAAAGGGTCACAAACCCTACCTGTTTTTACCAGTAGTGGCTTATCTGTCAGATGACAGGTTGCAGCTCTACTTCAATACTCACTGCAGTCATCAAAAGGTTCTATGAGTGAACAAGAGTTCAAGTTAGATAGACTAGTAGTTAAATTAGGGTTTCTGACCTAATTTTGCAAAAAACATTAATTTTAGCTATTTTTAGTAAAATAGATCCAATTTTTCAGGATCTAAATATTTTTGTAAAGGCTATAAAGCCTAAGACTTATTTGAAACAAGAGTTCAACTTCAGGGACCTTTTGACCATTATTATTATCAAGCTTCTCATATTGCTCATGACCTAATATAAGCTCTTTTTCTATCATATGTTCAGCTTCCATTTATTTTATGTTCTGTGCTTATGTTTGAATGTTTTGTTCAGATTTATTCATGTTATTTTGTGTCTGATAGTTGTCATACTGTCTACATATTGATGATTTGAATTGCAAGTACTTTCCTTGTTATGATTAGCCATTTATATATAATTGTTTTATGTATGAATCTGCCAGCATAATAAATTCTCCATATTTTCACCCTATTATCAAACCTCTGAGCAGTGGTAGTTAGAAGCCTTATATTTGATTGAGTTTCATGCATGTGTTGAGAGTGTGAGGTTTTGTAGGTCACCTGACTTGATCCATTTAGAAAACCAAAAAAACATTTAAGTTACCAGGCGTCCTCGAGCTGCAACCTAGAGGAGTTCCCTGGAGTGATAACACAAGTATCATGAATGCTAAGACAATTCGGATTCCCATGGAGGTCATTCGAATTGAATCAATGGGTGTAGCTTAAATGAATGTCAAGCCAAAGTCAACACACCTAGTTAACCAACTAATCAAGTGTTGATTGACTCAACTGAGTCCTAACTGAAGTCAGAGTGCAATGAATGACTGAGTCTAACTGAAAGTAGCTCAGACACATGTCACTGCATGCCAACCAACAAGTGGTAGAGCATCAATAGCTCCAATGAACCTCGATGAGGTTAACTGAAGTCAAACTGGCCATCAGAGGTGGTTGGAGTCGCCCCTATTGACTCCAGTTCATTAAATATTAATTAAATAATCAATATAATGAAAGGAGGCACCTTCACCACTTAGATTTAACTGATTGTAACCATTAGTTATCAATTAGGTGCATTTATGACACTCATATCACCATCGGAGTGCTATAGTTAACCTTCTCGAATGAAGGAGAAGGCTTAGTTGGCCTCCTTAACTGAAGGTAGGCGTGGGTGTGCTCATGTTGATGTCATATAGTGCTCCTCTGATGTCAATTAAGTCAATAAAACTTAGGATAGTGGTTTAACAAGGCCAAATTGACCAAATTAAGAGTGCATTGTGGGTAAATGTCTCCAACACCCGTGAACCATCCACCTAAGGCAAAATAAGCACAAGGAAAGAGCAATAGACCGAACCAACCGACAAAAATGAAATGGTCTCTGCATAGCTAGTCATCCATAGTATCGAATAAAGTTTTATCTTCTTTAGAAGACTTTCCAAGGGCTACAGTCATAATGATCCTCCTATTTCACTATTTCGACCATTTCCGAGGACTCTATATGATCAAAAGGTATATAATGAATTGGAGACAATTTTGAATCCATCATCCTTTCAAAAAAAATAGGTTCCAAAGATTCGTTGTTGGAACAAATATTTTGAAACTGGGCTGAACCGATCCAATATAGGTAAATGCATGATAGCTCGATCCCAATTTTTTAGAGTTTCTATCTCATCCTCAAATCACCTATTGAATTACATTGATGGAACAATTTAAGGGGAAGGAAGTGCGCTCCCCCCCCCCCATTGACCAGATTCTATTCACAATATCTATTCCATTCAATATTTTTTATCCATTCTCATCTTGAACCTTCTGCAATGCAACAAAATGAAAAGGAGTATTCCTATTTTCTCTCATCCATCTCTATGTATATTCTTACTACTACATCGTGGTCCGATACGAATGAGTCTACAAGCAAGAACGAATAGGTGTTTTCAAAACTCATAGAGCTAAAGGAAATGACTCCAATAACAAGAAGTTATATATTTAACCATTATGTTCCAAAAGTGAAAACCTTTTTTCTTTATTTCCCTTTTTTTTCTCTTTTCATATCTTAATTTCGATCCATTTCCTACCGGTGTAATCACCAAAGTCAAATTTCGGGTACATTCATATGAGAATGATTAGTACATCATGACAGAATCACGTATTTGATTTGTATATCAATCAATTTTGTCTAAACATAGAGAGAAAATAGGTTGTCCGTAATTCGGATCGGAATGGACTTACTTCAAGATCTATATCTCTTTCTGTCAAGGAAGAAGAGATCATAAAAATTGATCCAACGAAACATTCAATCAACAACTGAATAGGGATTTCACTCAATAAGATCGATTAATTTCGGATAGGAAAGGTCCACTTTCCAAATATCCATCAAATTTCAATATCAGAGTAGCTGATATATTCATAACCCAATGGGTCAAGTTCAGTTACTTCTCCTTCGTTTTTTCCACTTCTTTTTAAGACTAGGAATTTCAAATTACCAGGTATCCATAATACCTTTGATATGTCAAAAATTGACGAAGATGGAGTAGACTATTACTGATCCTATGGTAGTAGGATGAAGAAGACTATTATTGATAAAAATATAGTGGTCTTCCCCCATATTAGGTGTGAGACTCCGTCATAACAAATGTTTTTCCTGAAACCTACCATGACAAATAGTTTTGTCCCTCGAAAAAGGGTTTTCATCTTGAGAATATTTGATACGATGAGAAATGGATACCTGGACCTTTTTTCTTCGTAGGAAAAATGAGCCCTTTATCGGACTTGAACCGATGACTTATGCCTTACCATGGCGTTACTCTACCACTGATTTGAAAGGGTCCCCCATCATTAGTAATGAGTGAGTCTACTACGGTATATGGACAACAAGTTGGATGCACATGATCCATATTTATTTATAGATATAAAGTTGAGAACATATATTAGTAGCTCGTAGGTTTACATGAGAGGAGGGTAGGGATAGTTATACTAGAAACTCCGGGCTGAGCTGATACGAAGCGAATGGAGACAAGTTATCTGATGCCTAAAAATAATTATGAATGTACGTGAACCCTTCCATCTCTTTTATAGATCTCTCGTCATACTAGGCCTATGGGATTGACACAAGAGGGTAGGGATGGCTATACTATAAGTGAACTCCAGGATGAGCTTATATGAAGCGAATGGAGACAAGTTATTCCTAAAGATGATTTTGAATCAGCTTTTCCCACAAGGGAGCTATAAGTAATGCAACTATGAATCTCATGGAGAGTTTGATCCTGGCTCAGGATGAACGTTGGCGGCATGCTTAACACATGCAAGTCGAACGGGAAGTGGTGTTTCCAGTGGAGGACGAGTGAGTAATGCGTAAGAACCTGCCCTTGGGAGGGGAACAACAGCTGGAAATCGCTGCTAATACCCCATAGGCTGAGGAGAAAAAGGAGGAATCTACCCAAGGAGGGGCTCATGTCTGATTAGTTAGTTGGTGAGGTAATGGATTACCAAGGCGACGATTAGTAGCAGGTCCGAGAGGATGATCAGCCACACTGGGACTGAGACACGACCTAGACTCCTATGGGAGGCAGCAGTGGGGAAGTTTTTGTAATGGGTGAAATCTTGACGAAGCAATGCTGCATGAAGGAAGAAGGCCCATGGGTCATGAAATTCTTTTCTCAAAGGTGAAGCAATGACGGTATCTAAGGAATAAGCATTGGCTAACTCTGTTCCAGCAACCGTGGTAAGACAGAGGATGCAAGCGTTATCCAGAATGATTGGGCGTAAATCGTCTGTAGGTGGCTTTTCAATTCCGCCGTCAAATCCCATGGCTCAACCCTAGAAAGGCGGTGGAAACTACCAAGCTGGAGTACGGTAGGGGCAGAGGGAATTTTTGGTGGAGCGATGAAATGCATTGAGATCGGAAAGAACACCAATGGCGAAAGCACTCTCCTGGGATGACACTGACACTGAGAGACGAAAGCTAGGGGAGAAAATGGGATTAGATACCCCAGTAGTCCTAGCAGTAAACGATGGATACTAAGTGTTGTGCGTATCGACCCATGCAGTGCTGTAGCTAACGCGTTAAGTATCACACCTGGGGAATACGTTCGCAAGAATGAAACTCAAAGGAATTGATGGGGGCCCGCACAAGCGGTGGATCATGTGGTTCAATTCAATGCAAAGCGAAGAACCTTACCAGGTCTTGACATGCCGTGAATCCTCCCGAAAGAGAGGAGTTCCTTTGAGAACACAGACATAGGTGGTGCATGGCTGTCGTCAGCTCGTGCCATAAGGTGTTGGGTTAAGTCCCGCAACGAGCACAACCCTCATGTTTAGTTGCTAGAATTGAGTTTGGAACCTTGAACATACTGTTGGTGATAAGCTGGAGGAAGGTGAGGATGATGTCAAGTCATCATGCCCCTTACGCCCTGGGAGACACATGTGCTATAATGGTCGAGACAAAGGGTCGTGACCCCTGTGAGGGCGAGCTAACCTTAAAAACCTAGCCTCAGTTCGGATTGCAGGCTGCAACTCAGCTGCATGAAGAAGGAATCACTAGTAATCAATGTTCATCCATATGGCAGTGAGTCTGTTCCTGGGCCTTGTACACACCGCCCGTCACACTATGGAAGCTAGTCATGCCCCAAGTCATTACCTTAACCGCAATGAGGGGGATGTCAAAGGCTAGGCTAGTGACTAGAGTGAAGTCATAACAAGGTAGCTGTACTGGAAGGTGCAACTGGATCACCTCCTTTTTAGGGAGAGCTAATGCTTTTTGGGCATATTGGGTTGTTTGACACTGCATCCGAAAGGAAGCACATCTAATCCAAGCTCGTTGATGGAAGTATTCTTTCGATTCTCAATAGTGAAGTGATACCATGATATTATCATCCCAGTTCGGAACAAGTTGATAGGATCCCATATCCCATTTGCTTCCCCATGTTTCCACCTAAGCAGGGACATGGGGAGGCAAAAAAATTAGTAGGGTTTTCTACTATTTTGGATATATTGAAGCCTCCATCCATGAGAGGCCTGCACAAGGGGCTATTAGCTCATTTGCTATATTGGTTCTTCCAATATATTGGTTTTGGTGTAGGGGTAGGCCTCCATCCCCAAGAGGCCTGTAGATGGGCTATTAGCTCAGTGGTAGAGTGCGCCCCTGATAATCATGTCGTTGTGCCTGGGCTGTGAAGGCTCTCAGTCACATGGATAGTTCAATGTGCTCATTAGTGCCTGACACGGAGATGTGGATCATCCAAGGCACAGTAGCATGGTGTACTCTTTATGTTTGTTTGAACCAGGGTTTGGAACTAAACTTATCCTCAGGAGGATAGATGAGGCGATTCATGGTGAGATCAAATGCAAATCCAAATTTCTATTCATTTGTGGATCTGGGCGATCCAGGGGGACCAATGGTTATCCACCATGGATCCTCTCTTCTCGAGAATCCATACATCCCTTATCAGTGTATGGATGGCTATCTCTCGGGGACATGTTTAAGTTCATCCTAGATGTGGAAAATGGAGCACCTAACAACGCATCTTCACAGACCCATAACTACGGGATCACCCTTTTCATTCTAGGTAAGGTGACGGAGGGATCGTACCATTCGAGCTTGTTCATGCTTTTCCTGGAGGTCCATAGGAAGCAACAATCGATAGGATTTGATCATTATTCTCTAAGGGAATAACATGAAATTAATTCTATCAATTTATTTTCCGTAGGACCCAGTAGAGTAGATTGGATCTAGTCATAAGAATAGAAGAATGCTTGGTGTAAATAAAAATAACTCCTTGGTCTTCGACCCCCCACTACGAACAACCCTTGGATTAGTGCAATGGGATGTCTTTATCCATCTCCTAACGATGGGAGTAGAGCAGGTTCAAAAAAGGATCTTGGAGTGTCCCGGAGTTGGGCCAAGAGGGTCTTTCAACACCTCCTTTTCTCATCAAAAGTGATTTCCACTTTCTCGCCATTGGAGAAATAAAAAGAAAAGGAAGGGGAACAAACACACTTGGAGAGTGCAATACAATGGAGAGGAAGTTGTATGCTGCATTTGGGAAGGATGAATCACTCTTGAAACAAGAATCTATTGATTCTCTTCCAATTAGTTGATTGGATAGTATTGCAGGTGCAAGGATTTACTTCACAGGCGAGGTCTCTGGTTCAAGTCCAAGATAGCCCAGTTGCACTAGGGAAAATCATAGGAAGAAAAAGAAAAATCATCTTATTTTTTCATGTATGCTCCACTTGGCCTAGGTACAGGGGATATAGCTCAGTTGTTAGAGCTCCGCTCTTGCAATTGAGTAGTTGCGATTACGGTTTGAATGTCTGATCATCTAAGCGGTAATGATAGTATCTTTTACCCAAACCGGTGGCTTACTTTTTCTTAGTAATGGGGAATAGGACCGGAACATGCCACTGAAAAACTCTACAGAGAAAAAGATAGGCCATCAAGAATGTAGAGAAGGTAGAGTGGGTAGTTGGTTAGATCTAGTATGGATCGTACATGGGTGATAGTTGGAGTCAACAGCTCTCCTAGGGTTACCTCATCAGGGATCCCTGGGAAAGAGGATCAAGTTGGCCCTTGCGAACATCTTGATGTACTATCTCCCTTCAACCCTTTCATCAAAATGTGGTAAAAGGAAAATCCATGCCATGGACCAACCCCATTGTCTCCACCCCGTAGTAAATACGATATCACACCAAGGATGCCGAAGTCATCCAGGGGTCACAAACCGACCATATACCCACCCTCATTTGAGGAGTGGAATGCATTAGATGTCTGCTCTGGTTGGACAGGAAGGGTCGGAGAAGGGAAATCATTCTTAGGACCAAAGAGTTGGGAGAAAAAATGGGATAGCTCCCTGTTCCTGGTTCTCTTGTAGCTAGATAGTCCATAAATACAAGAATCCCCAAAATGGAATTAAAACTGAGCATCTTTTGGGAAGAGTTGCTCTTTGGAGAGCACAATACGATGAAAGTTGTGAGATGTGTTCGATGGGGAGTTATTGTCTATCGTTGGCCTCTATGGTAGAATCAGTCAGGGATGCCTGAGAGATGATGTTTTATCCTCTGGCAGACGTCATCGGTTCGAGTTTGCTTATCTCCATCCCGTGATCCTAGCCAATACATATGATAGCACAAAATTCTTCAGCTCCGACAGTTTTCTTTATGATTTCTCATTCATGGACATTGATAAGATCCTTCCATTTAGTACCACCTTAGGATGGCATAGCCTTGAACGATGAGGTTCAAACAAAGAAGGGCTTATGGTTGATACCTAGGCACCCAGAGACAAGGAAGGGCATGGTAAGTGATGAAATTCTTCAGGGAGTTCAAAATGAGCATAGATCCAGAGATTCCGAAATAGTTTAACCTTTTTAACTACTGCTGAATCCATGGGAAGGAAAAAGAAAACCAGGAGAACTGAAATATCTTAGTAGCCAGAGGAATAGAAAGCAAAAGTGATTCCCATAGTAGCGACGAGTGAAATGGGAGCAGCCTAAACCATGAAAACAAGGTTGTGGGAGGGCACAATATAAGTTAAGTGCTGCTAGGAGAAGCAGTTGAGTCCTGCACCCTAGATGGTGAGAGTCTAGTAGCCAAAATCATCATTGGCTTATTCTCTAACCCAAGTAGCATGGGGCACATGGAATCCCATGTGAATCAGCAAGGACCACCTTGCAAGGCTAAATACTCTTGGGTGACCGATAGTGAAGTAGTACCGTGAGGGAAAGGTGAAAAGAACCCCCTTCGGGGAGTGAAATAGAACATGAAACCGTAAGCTCCCAAGCATTGGGAGGAAAATTATATCTCTGACCGCGTGCCTATTGAAGAATGAGTCAGTGACTTATAGGTAGTGGCTTGGTTAAGGGAACCCACCGGACCCGTAGCGAGAGCGAGTCTTCATGGGGAAATTGTCACTGCTTATGGATCCGAACTTGGGTGATCTATCCATGACCAGGATGAAGCTTGGGTGAAACTAAGTGGAGGTACAAACCAACTAATGTTGAAAAATTATCAGATGAGTCATGGTTAGGGGTGAAATTCCACTCGAACCCAGAGCTAGTTGGTTCTCCCTGAAATGCGTTGAGGTGCAGCAGTTGACTGGACCATCCAGTGCTAAAGCATTGTTTTGGTACAGGCCATGAGAGCGGTACCAAATCGAGGAAAACTATGAATACTAGATTGCCCCAATAAAAGGGGTAAGGGTCATCTAGTGAGACGATAGGGGATAAGCTTCATTGTCGAGAGGGGAACAGCCTAGATCACCAGCTAAGGCCCCTAAATGACCGCTTAGTGATGAAGGAAGTACGAGTGCAAAGACAGCCAGGAGGTTTTCCTAGAAGCAACCAACCTTGAAAGAGTGCATAATAACTCACTGATTGAGCGCTCTTACGCTGAATATGAATGGGGCTAAGCGATCTGCTAAAGTTTTGGGATGTAAAAATACATCGCTAGGGGAGTGTTCTACCTCATAGCGAAGCATTGGCGCGAGCAGGTGTGGATGAAGTGGAAGAGAGAATTTCAACTTGAGTAACACAAACATTGGTGAGAATTTAATGCCCCAAAAACCTAAGGGTTCCTCTATAAGGTTCATCCATGGAGGGTGAGTCAGGGCCTAGGATCAGGCCGAAAGGCATAGTCGATAGACAACAAGTTAATATTCTTGTACTACCCCTTGTTGGTCCCAAGGGACGGAGGATGATAGGTTAGCCGAAAGATGTTTATCGGTTCAAGGATGCAAGGTGACCCTATTTTTCCAGGGTAAGAAGGGGTAGAGAAAATGCCCCGAGCCAATGTCCGAGTACCAAGTGCTACAGCACTGAAGTAGCCCATGCCATACTCCTAGGAAAAGCTTGAACGACCTTCAACAAATGGGTACCTGTACTTGAATCCGACACAGTTAGGTAGCTAGAGAATAACTAGGGGTGTGAGACAACTCTTTCTAAGGAACTCAGTAAAATAGCCCCGTAACTTCGAGAGAAGGGGTGCCTCCTTAGGAGGTCACAATGACCAATCCTAGGTGACTGTTTACCAAAAACATAGGTCTTCGCAAAGTCGTAAGACCATGTATGGGGGCTGATGCCTACCCAATGCCAAAAGGTTAAGGAATTTGGTGACCTAATGATGGGGAAGCCAGCGACCGAAGCCCCAGTGAACGGCGGTCATAACTATAACGGTCCTAAGGTAGCGAAATTCCTTGCCAGGTAATTTCCGACCCGCATGAAAGGAATAATGATCTGGGCACTGTCTTGGAGATAGACTCGGTGAAATAGACATGTTTGTGAAGATGTGGACTATCTGCACTTGGACAGAAAGACCCTATGAAGCTTTACTATTCCCTGGGATTGTCTTTGGGTTCTTCTTGTGCAGCTTAGGTGTAGGGCGAAGAAGGCCCCCTTTAGGGGGGCTTGAGCCACCAATGAGATACCACTTTGGAAGAGCTAGTATTCTAACCTTGTGTCAGTACCTACGGGCCAAGGGACAGTCTCAGGTAGACATTTTCTATGGGGCGTAGGCCTCCCAAAAGGTAACTGAGGCGTGCAAAGGTTTCCTCGGGCCGGATGGAAATTGACCCTCGAGTGCAAAGCAAGAAGGGAGCTTGACTGCAAGACCCACCCGTCGAGCAGGGATGAAAGTTGGCCTTAGTGATCCGATGATGTCGAGTGGAAGGGTCATCTCTCAATGGATAAAAGTTACTCTAGGGATAACAGGATGATCTTCCCCAAGAGTTCACATCAATGAGAAGGTTTGGCACCTCGATGTCGGCTCTTCGCCACCTAAGCGGTAGTACGTTCCAAGGGTTGGAATGTTTGCCCATTAAAGCGGTACGTAAGTTAGGTTTAGAAAGTCATGAGACAGTTCAGTCCATATCCGGTGTGGGTGTTAGAGCATTGAGAGGACCTTTCCCTAGTACGAGAGGACCGAGAAGGACGCACCTCTAGTGTACTAGTTATCGTGCCCACGGTAAACGTTGGGTATCCAAGTGCAGAGCGGATAACTACTGAAAGCATATAAGTAGGAAACCCACCCCAAGATGAGTGCTCTCTTATTCTTACTTCCCTGAGAGCCCCTAATCGCGAACACGACTGGGACAACGACGGGTTCTATGTCCTTGCAGGGGATGGAGCGACAAAAGTATTGAGAAGCCAAGATAAGGTCACGATGATATGAGCCATTTATCATTACAATAGGTGTCAAGTGGAAGTATAGTGATGTTTGCAGCTGAATCATCCTAACAGACTGAGAGATTTGAACCTTGTTCCTACATGACCCGATCGATATGATCGGGCACTAGCCATCTATTTTCTTTGTTCAATTGTTTGAAAACATGAAACTATGAAACCGCTCTGCCCTTCCTCTCCATCGGATAGAAGGGCAGAGGAGGGTTCTTTCTCTACCTAGAAGGGACACGGATAGTTTGGAAGACGAAAATAGAATATTAGGAGGTAAGATAGCTTCTTTCCCATGGACAAGAGTGTAGGGTGACACACCTAAGGATTTCTTGGGTGTGACTCTATCATCCTAGAGTGCATTAGGCAAAGCTAGATGCCAGCTCCTTTGATTTTCTATAACGATTTTCTTTAAAATTCTAATCAGTATTTTATTTATGGATTATGCTAAACCATTTCCTTGCAAAATAGTGTAGTTTAATTCCTTTTTCATTAGCAAATTTAGTCAATTTAATAGATGAAAAATACGAAGCATTATAAAAAACCAGGGAAATTGGAACCCCAAACGTGGTCATAATATGATCTTGCAGAAAGTTCATAACTGCATATTCATTTACTTTACGTAATGGAATGGCTTCTACCCATCTGGTGAAATAATCGGTTGTCGTTAGGATGTACTTATGCTACAATGAATAATTTGGATTGATCTCTGCAATAATGTCAATCCCTCATTGCTCGAATGGTTCTGAGATAATCACTGGTTTCAATGGTCCTGCTACTTTGGCTTGCCTCCCACCACTCCTTTGGAAAGTATCACACTTTCTAACATGAGCATGAGTATCCTTAAACAATGTCGGCTAGTAGTATCTAGCTCTGAGAATCTTGTGTGCAGTTGTGTCTCCTGAAAAATGACATCCAACGGGTCCATCATGTAATTCTGCTACAACCTTCTTTGCATCTTCATGTTCCAAGAATCTAAGAAAGAATCCATCGTAATTATTTCTAAACAGTATTCCAACAATAATCTGATATAAGGATGATTTTAGATGTAATTCTCTCCTTTGCTTGGGATTCCAATGTTTTGACAAATATCCTTCTTGCAAATAATGAATCAAATCTCTATACTAGGAGTCTGGAGTTGTGAATAGAGGACATACATACACCATGTGTAATTCAGCTTCATTATCCCAGCTGTTATCTTCATTGTTTTAACCCTCAGCCATCAACTTACAGAGTCCTTGTCCTTTAATTATGGTTGTTGGTTTGAATTCAAGATCATATTCTTGCAAAGCAGTCACCCAGTTTCCTCTTCTTTCTCACAATTCCTTTTGTACAAAAAGGGATCATACTACTGGGTGTGGGACTATTACTTTGGTGCAGTTCTTAAGTATGTATGGCCAGAATTGCTTCACTGCCTTAAAAACTGCATTAGCTTGTTTATTAACTGTGGGATAGTTCAATTCAGCCCCTTGCAAACTAGTGCTCATAAATGATATGGAGTATTCATCTCCCCCTTCTTCTTTCTGTGTAAGCACTGCTGCTAATGAATCATCCGAAGAAAACATGTATAAAATAAAATCCTTTTCAAAGTTAGGAATTTTAAGTGATGGTGCATGAGCTATGGACATTTTAATCTTGTCAAATGCACCCTTCTTTGAATCATTCCACTTGAATTAGACACTTTGCTTCACCATTTGTTGCAAAGGTTTGACGATTTGAGCAAAGTCTCGCACAAACTTTCGCACAAAATTTATTGTCCCCATAAAATATTGCATACCCTTTTTATTATGGGGTAAAGGGATCTGTTCTATGGCTTTAATTCTTTATGGGTCTATTGAGATCCCTTTTCTGGAAATAACATGACCCAATAGCTTTCCTTTCGTGACAGCGAACACACATTTATTAGGATTTAAAGAAATGCCATATTTTCTACAACGTTCGAAAATATGTTTTAAATGAAATGCATGATCTTCTCTCTTTTTTGAAAATATTGTGACATCATCTAAATAAACCACAACACTATGACCAATCAGACCGCGGAAAGCTATATCCATAGCTCTTTGGAAAGTTGCTCCAGCATTAATGAGTCCAAAGGGCATCCTTCCATATGCCAAATTCCCCCACTTGGTTCTGAAAGTGGTCTTGAGCCTGTCTTCTTCTGCTACAAGCACTTAGTTATAACCTGAGAACCCATCTAGTAGAGAAAATAGTTCAGAACCTGAGACCATTTGTAGTATTTGTTCCATGGGTGGGACAAGGTAATTATCTTTATCTGATGCACAATTTAGATTCCTAAAATCAACGCAAAGTCTGATCTCTCCAGAATTTTTTCGCATCGATACTATTTTTGAGACCCATTATGAATGTCTAACTTTAAATATGATTTTAGCATCCAGTCGCTTTTTCACTTCACTTTGAATTAGGGGCTCTAATTTGAGATGCATCTTTCTCAGAGGCTGCTGGTAAGGTTTGACTCCAGCTTTGATTGGGATAACATGTTGTATAATTTTGGTGTCATAAGTTTTTAGGTCTTTGTAGGTCCAATCAAATACATATTTGTATTGTCTGAATAAACTGATGAATTTACTCCTCTCGTCAGGTGAACAACACTTCCCCAAATTCACATATTTGGGTTCAGCCTCTGTCCCTAGATTTATCAGCTCAAATTGTAAAGACGAGCTATGTGTCTTGAAATTCACTGGCTTTCTAAACTTGTTGTATAAATTAAACATCTATTCCAAATTTCTAACTCCTTTCGGAATGAAATCTCCATTTTGCAGGTCTGCTTGATGTTCCTCATCATCTATTATGGCTCCTTTAAATGTATCATTAGTCATCAAACATTCCAATATTTTCTGATCATCATCAAGAACCCTCATATTGGTGATGTTGTCTGGAACAGAAGGCCTGAAAATCAATTCAATAAAACATCTGTTATTTGTAGGTACCAACCTTCCAGCTGATGTAGCTAACAAGTCAGCTGCTGCATTTTTTTCTTTAGGAATTGAGGAAATATTGAATGCATGAAAATTTATTAATAAATCCCAAACTTCATTTTGGTAATCCTTTAAATGGAGTGAATTTTGTTTCGAATTTGTTTAACGACAATTTCAAAATCTTCGTACACTTTTAGATTTTGTATTGTTAAATCTATTGCTTTTTTCAGTCCCTGGACTAATGCTTCGTACTCAACTGTATTATTTGTTCATTCAAATTCTAATCTACATGAAATAAAATAAAATAAAAATTTGGATCGATCAGGACACAGCTAGCTCCTGACCCTTCCAAGGTTTTAAAACCATCAAAATAAAGAATCCAAAAACTTTATACTCCTACTGCATTTGAACTACTAACTACCTATGAGACTAAATCTACTATATTACAATCAATTTTATCAGCCCGTGAAAACTGAAGGAGATTGAGTTCGATGTCTGATATGTTACTGTCTTCTTCAGCTTGGTAATTTCCCAGTTCAAGTTCAAGAAAATAGTTTCCCAACACAGAATTTACAGGTTCATTCTTGCCTTCCAATGGAGTTACATTGTATTTCATTTGAGGTTCCCTCAACACTTTTATTTGATTCTGATAGCCTTTATAAGGTAACCACACGTGTGACCAATCTGATGCAAAATATCCTTCCAATTTCGCCACCCAATTCCAGCTCAAAACCAGACCATATGCATCCAAGATGTCTGCTACAACAATGTCTATGTATTGGCAGACTCTTTCATCTGCTAATAAACGGATCAGGACATCTTCCATTTCACCTAACACTTTTACTGCAGTCCTATCCAGTTGGATAACTTGGTCTGTAGTGGGCTTGGGTTGACCATTTATTTGCTTGCAAAATGAAAGTGGCATGACATTTATTGATGCCCTAGAGTCCACTAAATAGTTGTGTACATTGTAATTGAAATTTTCAGAAGTTGGGAGGAATGCTGGAGTTCTATACTTAGACTTTCCTGCTGAACTCGCTTCACCAATCTCTTCATCAACTTTGTTATCCTTCTGGGGTTCCTTCACATGTGTTTCAAGTGATTTCAATAGCTTTTCCTTTTGTTGGGGTAGATCGCACATTTCAAACAAAGAGATATTTTCTTTGGCCTTTTTAATATCTTCCACAATGTCATATCCCAGTTCATGTTTAGTAGAATTCTTTTTTACATTCTCTGCTTTATTTCCAGTAGATTTTACAGGCATATTGCTTTTCTTAGGACTCTGACTTGTGATGACAAACTCTGGTATATTAACTTTCTGAGAATTGTTTTTGATATTTTTATGTTCTCCTAAAGTTTCTTAATTTTGGGCAGTATCATGTTATCTTCTTTTAATGAATTCTGACTCCTTGTTGTAACATTTGTCTCTGGTATATCATATTCTTCAGTGATATAATCATCCTCTATATTGAACATGGAAACACAATCCCATAAGACTGAAATGTCTTCCTCTTGGGTCTCTGCTGGCTCATTAACCTTTTCTTTCTCATCCATAGTTTCTGTCAACTTGGAATCCAACAATTGATTAATTACTAAGATCATGGAATTTATCCATTGTGGGAAATTATTTTTTGAATGAGGCTGCTAATGGAATGTACAGAAATTATCCATGCCTACATCTGTCAAATTCATGGCTGAGGCACTATGTGGGGGAGGCTTGGGTTGATTGTTATCATCTCTCTTTTTATAATAAGGCTTGTATTTTTTATGGGCCTCCTTCTCTTTTTCCAAATCAATCACCTTGTTTGACAACTTCTGCATCATCTTCACCACCCCATCTAACTCCTGTGACCGCTCATCTTTAGGCTTAGTTAATAATAGAGACTTCTTGTTCTCATAATTTTTTTTCTTTTGACTGCACAAGATAATGGTTTATACTCTCCATTTCCACCTCCACCTTCTCAGCTTCTTCATATGTATCTACCAAAGTGGGTCTAACCGATCTTTTGACAAACATGGCTAGATCAGGCCCAAGAGCTGAGATGTAATACTCAATTAGGGCATGCTCAGATGGTTTGTCAGCTACATCAAAGTTATTTAGGTAGCCAGCAAAACTTTGAGTGAAATTATGTACCCTTTCTTTCTTTTCCTTCTTTAGGGCAATTAATCCTTTCATTAAAGCAGCGTGAGTTTTCTGGATTCCATATTTTTTACTGAACAGTCACTCAAAAATATTCCAATTTGTTATTAAGTTTGCCGGCAAGGAAAAATACCATGAAGCTGATTTTCCCTTCAGTGTATGTGGGAATAACCTGCAGACTACATCTTCATGTTCTGCTACTTGCAATCCCTCTAAAGCCAGATAAAAAATCTGCAAATGATCATCCACAAGAATTCCTTCATTTTGTTCAAACTTGGGTAAAGCTTTGTCAAAAATGTAAGGCATAGAATCCAATGGAGGGGTTAAGTTTAAAGTAGATCTAGCCTTCCAAAAACGTTGTGGAGGTGGCTGATTTGCATTCACATTGGCCATGATTTTGATTGGAGATTGAGGAGGAGACTAAACATGCGTTCAAAAAGGAGAACAGTGAGGGGAATCTGACCCCAACTAATTCAGAGGTTGTACAACTTCTTGCAAGTATGTTTCTACCAATTCTTCAAGATCTTCCACCAACAATGAATCTTCTAATTGAGGAAGATCTTTCTTACGATACTCTCTTCTAGGCAAAGCAGGAATAATAGGTAACCCTTCGATCTTCTTTGCATACTCCCTAGTAATCCTCCTTAAATATTCAACTACTTCGTTATCAATGGGATAGAGATACCCATTTTATTTTTCTTCAAGAGTGGGTTTCTGAGGAAAACTGGTTTCAGAACTGTCACCGGTGGAATAATCTCAAGAAAATGAATTTCCTCGGCCATCCATGCACTGGTGGCCCTCCTTCTAGTGCCAAAAACTGTTGAGGCCTAGAAAATCGCAGGTAACAACAGTAGGGATTCTCCCCAATAAGCATTCCCAATTAGCTCGTTATTGTTTGGTATGGGGAATCCGTTCGATTTATGGTCCGACTTCCATGGGTCAAGTAATGGTTAAATCTTGTTTTACCCATTGCATCCCAGTCCACCGTGTATTTTTTTTTTAGTTTTATGTTTATGTATGATATGCAAGTTCCTAACTACATGCAGTTGATAGAGATAATGAAGAGTGTCACAATGTGATGCACAGGTTCTTACCTCTCGTCTTACCTATTTCGTTTCTAAATAATGAACAGGAAAAAAAATTATGCTAGTGCTAGCTAAATCTATCTAGCCTATCCCCGGGGAGCAAATCTGTAATTAATAATGAGTAATGTACTGTATAACATGCATTTAGAATACTACAGATAGTTGTTCATATTTCAAATACATGAATATAAGTAGACAAATAACCAAATAGATAGCTCATTGTCAATTAAAACATTCATTACTCAGATATGATATGGAAATTTCATAGAAATAAATAGGAAAACATTCACAACATGAAATAATTCGTGAATTGGAATGATCTCACAGTTCATAGAAACAAGCTGAAATAGAAGTAGTTCACATTCAACCCATCTATGGCAAGCATTTGAAAATCCACAATGCTTTCTCCAGTCGAAAATATAAACTCTTTATTATAAGATGAAATAGTTCTTCTTACAATAACATTGCACAAAGATAGTTTGAAAAAAGGTTCCTTCTTTACATCTAATTCTCCTCTATTTATACAAAAAACAAAAACTCTTGAACTACCCTCCTTTCCTTTTGGGCTTCCCCTAACCTTTCCTTTACCAAATTTTGTCCTTTATCATAGGGACTCAAAAAATATAAATACAATATAAACAGAATTAATAAATATTCCAACTAGGATGGCCCAGCTTGCTCATTCATAAATCTCCTCCAGTTTGCATCTGTTGCTATGTTTTCAAAACCAGAAGGTTCTAGAAATATGATAGTAATCTCATGCTTAGTAGCTTGAGATTTTATATTCACCATTCTGGCTGGGATCAATCGAAGTTGTTCTTCCAATAAGTGAATGCTGACTGCTGCCTGCGCTATTTTAGTTTTGAGCACTTTCTCATCCAATCCCTTGAATAGTTGAATAGCCTGTTCATCCTCCTGCCATCATTCCTCCAATCACTTCAAAAAAAATTCATGATCGGGCCGCTCTTCTAACTTCCTTTTAGCAAAGGTTTGACACCGATTATAAGTTAGGAGAACTTTCCTACAGAATTCTGTACACACACCCTTTGTCCTCTTAACTGTCTTCACTAATTCTTCCGCTGCTTTACTTGCAAACTCAATCAGCTCATATTCCAGCTTTACTCTTTCTAGGTCCTTGATAGGTACACCTACTGGAGGTTCCTTATTTGTTTCTAACCAAGTCATTCGTCCCTGTAGAGCTTCCAAGATGTCCTGTGTCCTATCCAAAAAATAAGAAGTTGTATTTATAATTTCCTCCAGCCTTATTTCTACCTGTTGAACCTTTAACCTCTCTTCTGCCATCTGAATCTGCATTTGATGAATCTTATTCCTTAATGTAAGAGCATGCTTCTTCAAAGGTTCAACATCTTCCTCCTGCTCCATAGTTGTATTCAATGATACTTCCAGTGAATTTTTCTGATTTTCCAAGGCTACTACCTGAGTCTCATACATCTTAGATTTCCCTTTCGCAGTAGCCTTTTGGAACTCCAATTCTATCACTTTATCTTTTAACTATCCATTTTCTTGATTCAACTCTTCAATTGACAATTTCAGATTATCTCTTTCTGCCTCCAAAACCTGATGTCTCTTCTGGAGTTTCCCAAAATCTGTCAGGATGGCCTTAGAATCCTTTTCAAAATTACTTGTGGATAAAACCAAAGCATATTTATCTTATTGCAGAGTCTGACACTCTACCTTGGATACCTCAATTTTACTAATCATATCTTCATATTTCCTTTTCAAATTCTGACTTTCATTTCTCTCCTTTTTTAAGGTCTCTTTCAACTGTGTGACCTTCTTCTGGGACTGCTCTAAATATGTCATTATTCTATCCACATTATCTTCAGTAGCTAGGGATAGGGATACCCCATCCCTGGCCATTAATCGCGGATCTTTGTTGGTACCGTGAACCACTGTTTTATCGGTCACCGTCACTCCTATCTTACCTCCAGTGTTCACTTTTTCTCCGTTCTTTTAACAATCCACTTTTTTACCTTGTCCTAGAAAATGGTGTTTAAATCGGGCACTTCCTCTCCTTCAGTGGGAATAAAAGGAATTAACTCAATCCCAGCTATTGAAAATGGATTCCCTCCTGCTATACTACTAGATGGAACAACAAATTCGAATGGAGCAGTATCAGACTGAGCTTGTCCTTTACCAACGGGGTCTTGTTCTTCTCGTGTCTCTTCTCTCAATTATTCAACTGCCTTTTCTACTTGCCCTTTTTCCTTATTAGCGTCTTCTAATATTTATCCCTCACTTTCTTTCTTCCTTCTTTGTATTTCTTCTTCTTCTTTTCTTTTCTTTTCTTCTTCTATCTTCTTTGTTGCCTCTTCGGCTGGATTTCTCTTTTCTTATTCTTTGTCTTGCAACCAGTCCTTTGTTTCCTGTGCTAACCTGTGAGATTCTTATTTCCTTTTCTTTACTTCTTCTTCTTCTTGCCTTTTAAGTTTCTCAACAGCTTTTCCTTTCCCACCAACAATAGCTATCTTTTGTTTGAATCTTCTCCTCAAAGCTTTCATGTTTTGAGCATTTTGGAAGACCTCTTCATCTTTATCCCATAAATTTGTATACTCAAAATGCACTCCAGTTGTTGTGCAGTAATCAGAAACTTTATCCTCATATTCATTTCTATGGAAACTCATTTCACCGAAGTGAAAATACTCTAGTTCCTTAACAAATTCCGATGCAATCTTTACCTTGGAAAATTTGTAACTCTCTATAAAAAAGGGGACTGTAGGGTATACTGCCTTTTTCTGCTCAAAAAGGAAATTTCCCACTCCGTCAATGTACAACTGTCTCACAGCCTATTTATGGATCACATAATCTGTAGCATACCTAGGTAGAAGGGAAGGAGCCCTTGAACCATCGTACATTCTTAAATACAATTCGTCTTCTGTCAAATAATAGTTCCCGTTATTTTGCACAACTTTCAGAGATTCCTCTGACATACAATTACATTCAACCAAGAAAATCAATGTATACAATGGCATAATGAAATTCTCACAAATCTCCTTGTAATGGCTATAATATCTATGAGCCCAGAATAATTTATAGGCAGCATACACAGGGGCCCGGTCTTTATCCCATTGGCACTTCAATGCTGGGAATGGCTGAGTACATAAAATGCAATCACTCAATATTGAACTCGTATAAAATTATGTCTTCTTCTAGGACACTCCTCTCAATGTTGCACTTATACAAGCTGATAGGTTATTGGACACTATATTTGCCCAATTAAAGATTGTACCTTGGGTGGCCACAAAAAATATCACTGGTACCCAACCTATTTTAAATCTTTTTCCATTAGCCCTCTCGAAAATTCTATTCAACATCAATGCAAATGAACCTGTATGGAGTGTGGAGGGTTGATGTCTTGTACTCTCTGGATGGTCTTGTACAGAATTTTTTACCTGGGATCATCTTTTTTTTAACTTTTTCCACCATATCTAGGTTGAGCTCTTTCAACCAACTCTCAGTCAAATAGGTTTGTGGTGTTGGTAAATTATAAGCCATGGATACATAGGCTAGGCTATATGCAGCATAACCATGCCTCTCGGTGTTGTCTTGTATCATCCTCATTACATTTTCCCTTGGAAGAATCCACCCTATCACCTCTGAACAAGGGAAAATTTTAAGTCCGGTAGCCACCTTCATAATGGTTGATCTCTCAATGTTGGAATATATAAGCAGATCCTCCAACCCAGCTTCTGGAACACTCTGGTTTGAAATCATTTTGTATACCTCTCCCCATTTATATTCCAGCTCAACTCCAGTAATGGCTTTAGTATCTTAATAAATAACCTCAATTCTGGTTATTAACTCTACTTCTGGTTCCTCCTCAGTTGCTTGGGCCTTCTTTTTCTGCTTTCATGGAATATTGTTGTGCTGATGATTAGCCTATATTGATCATGCAAAAATAGTTTTAGTCCATTTTCTCAAGCAAACTATGTATTGAAAGCAACAATAAAACAACCAAAGTATTACCATCCCATCAATATGCATGCTGGCTAACTTTCTTTTATCAAATAAATGGGCCTTTGGTACGAGAGACAACAACATGAAACTTGCAAAACCTATTTGCCCTAATCTGTGAAAACCTCTGCTAGGGAAAACCCAAAATATTCACAACACCCTTATGCCTATGGGTAGAATTCTCGACTAAGAGAAAAACCTTAACAACTCTGGACCACTAAAACCCTAAAAACCCCTACGCATTCTTCCTACATCCCATGGAAACCCACCACTACTCAAAACATGGTCACGCAACCTAGGGTTTAAAATGGTGCAAGAACGAAAGGGGCGGTGCAGATGGTGAAATGCTCTTCTGCACCCTGCCCTTGCTTTCCAAACAATTGTCAAAGATGCACTTATGGATGCTGAAAAATACCACAAAGATTGGGCGAGAAAAGAACCGACTGAGTGAAACAACGTTCACAAATAGACAAGTTAAAGCTTAAATAAAGAAAACCCACCACTGTTTTTTACAAAACCCCCACAGGAAAAATAAATACCTAACCCCAATAGGACATGCGGGTAAAATGAAACAATGTTGAGAAAAATAAAATAATTAGGTGAATCCTACCTAGAAAAACTCTGTAGATGACCTGGACAAACAATGACCTCCACAGGTAAACAAATCGTCAAGACAGTCGACAGCTGCGTAGACTCCAATGGAAAACCAACACAATGATAATGACACTTCATACAAACTCTATGGATTTATAAGCTCAACCGTGAGAGGGGTAATTTAACCTGGCCGGAAAGAAAAGTTAACCCAACGTCGAAAACATACTTCTGGAAAAACCCGCAACGTCAGATCAATTCAGCGCTTCATACCCGGGACATTGGATGGAAACACACATCAGCAGGAAAAATTACTAACTTGTCTCGGTATCGGCAATAACAACGTGAAGTTGCGGATAGATCCTACACTATGCTTCCGCGATGTCAGCTGGAAGCACCACTAAATCCTCGGCTTATTCCAATAGACCCAGTCGACAGCGAGAACATTTCACCAACTTAATCGGATATCGGAGAAGGATAGGCAAAAGGATAGGCAAAAGGAGACCCGGCTCATCGGAACCACTCCATACTAGGCTTCTGAAAGATCAACAAATTGCCTCCAATACAATAGATGAAACGACATCCTATATATCGGAGAAAACTTTGGAATGCTCCCAATGGGTATATCGAGGAGCTAGTCAACTATGCATCCGATGCATCGAAAACTTAGTCAACTATACATCCGATACAAGCAGACAAACACTCAATTTTTTCAAAAAAAATCAAGTCCTGGACAAACTTTGATAAATTCATGGGATTCCTTAAACCTTCTAAATACTAAAAGAAATAAGGGGGGGACCCTAAAAATTAAAATTTTTTGGGGAAAATATTTGCAGCTACAACACATACATGATGGGGGATTTTATCCTTTGTTGATGTATGGCCCCTTCATTAGGCATAGAGGTCCCTGATGAAGATTCAAGATTTTGAGTATTAGTGCTTGGGATTTGTGACTTGGGTTAATTATCGCTTCCACTGGAAGGAGTTTTCAACTTGGGTTGAATGATTCCCCCTTGTTACGATTTCATGACTATCGGTGGTGGCTTGGTCACCAATGGTGCAGGTTCGACAGGTACTACCATGGGGGTGACTTTTCATATTGGTACCATATCATAATGAATGATGGGTTTTGATTCCATCTCGGGGAATGGTGGTGTGAGGTACCACACATGGATTCCTAACATGATACCTGAGAGAGTCAACTGAGCCATGGCCAATGTTTCTTGCATTCCTACGAAGGGGGCGGGAGGGGGGGTGGCACAAAAATGGTATATGGATCATGGGAGGTAAATAAGGATTCAATACTTGCTCCATTCCATGATTGGTTGGGGTTGTTGATGATGATGCCATGGGGTGAGGAGACTTATTCTTAGAGGTGTAAATATTGCACACTAGACCGTCTATCGAGGTGGGTTAGGTGGAGGATTTGAATATACCCGTAAGAGGTCAGAAACTGTGTACGCACCTGAGTCAATTTAAACATAAGGAGTTATATTTTCTTCTCCTACTACAGGTAGGACATTCTCAGGATTGGTAGATGCAAGGGGTCATAGTAATTAAGTTAGTTGAGGTTGACCACTTTACCGTTAAAGAGTGACATCGTGATACAAAACACTAAGGAGGTGACCGCCTTAATGGTGTACATGCAATTGCGACCCAATAGGATATTACAGTCAAGTTGGGCATCAACAGCAACAATAACATTCAATAACAACTTGTGTTGTGTGGGGAAAGACTGAAGCATGTCTAATGTGGACATGGAGGATGGTGATTGTGACAAGTTGTCAACAATATTGTAATTGTAGGAAGCCTTCATATTGGGGTTATGATGGGTATGTCAAAGTGGTTCTTTTGGTATCCTCAAAATTAGCTCCATGTCAAGGAATGGAATCTACAAAGGGCCTCCTGAAGGGACTGAAGTCTCTTCGAGGATAGGTGAGGTGTTAGCACTAGTACTATACCCTTTGGCACGAGTATGGAGGTTGATGGATGTCGAGTTCATAAAGATATTTTGGAAGGATCCATCGGCTAGGGGACGAGGATCCGACTACTGGGTAACCACTACTTGATTGGAAAATGGTTGTTTCAAAATAGATTGTTGAGGTTGTGGTCAAGGAGGCACTTGAGGAGGGTTTTCTGGTGTCTGTTCCATTGCTCCCACCAACTATTGGTAGTCGAGGATAATTAAAAAATGGTGAGTGTAATGTCCATACTCGTCATAGATTGAGCATTATCAAGGGTAATTGGTCCTCATGTTGGAATTTTTTCTTGCATGGGGGGGTTTCCCCTTTATTGGTTGGTTACCCTGGTTTAGGTTCTTCTGAGGAACTTGGTTTCCCCACTACCCCTATTGTTGGGTTTGTTTTTTCTTTCCATTCGTATTCCCCTGATTTTTAGGATTTGAGGGATTGATAATGTTAAACTAATCAAATTGTTGATTTTCTTGTTGCATAGAAGGTTGGACAAAATTAACCCTCACATCTGGAATGGTGGTCATTCCATGGGGGTGTGGGTATAGATAGTAAGGGTTATACCATGGTGGTGGGATATAGGATAATTGTGATGTGGATGTAAGCACAGGGGCTTCCATTTGTGGTTGGGAAACCATTTGTACTTGGATTGTAGTAGGATATGCAGGGTTGTACGGTCCATACTAGGTTTTTCCAAATGAGGGATTTGACACAATGGGGACAGGTGGGTATTGCATCATCATGCGTGGTGGTGCAAGCTTTGTTTGTGGGGTAAATTTACCATGAGAGGAAATTGACCCGATAATCCCATATTTAGAATGTGAAATTCCTACAATAGGAGGATCTAATGATCAATGTCGAGGGGCATTTGGTAGTATGGTGTATAAATATCATAATCGGGCATAAATAAGGTCAAACTTTTAGGCCTTAAGAATCGTGTTTTCCTTGTTTTGAGGCATTGAGGTAGCCACATTCTTTGCAATATCTAGTTGTATATATTTGAGGAGCCAATCCAAAAGGAAAGGAGGTTGAATGTTGATTTTGCACAAAGTGCGGCGGTGATGCCATACATGGATATGGTCCACGATGTGTGTAGAAGTGTTCTATTGAAATTTGGTGAGAATTTTGAGGCCTAGTTCATGTCTTATTGGTAATTGAAAGGTGAGAAGTCTTATGGTGATTGTCTCACATGTGGTATGAGATGCTTGGTTCGAATTCACATACCACATTGCAGTTATACCAATTAAGGTTCTTTAAAAGAGACAAAGTCTTACCGAATCTTCCACTGTGTTTTTTTAGGAACACCATGGATGGAAAGACATGATGTGATTTGCAAGATCATATCCTTTTTTCCCTTTGAGCTTAGGTACGTATGATGGGAGTGTTTCAGGCATATTAGGCCAAGTGGAATCATGAGTGATGGGATCATTAACTAATTTAGCTATATCAAGGATATTTAAACTTGTCGTAAATGGTAGACTTGGATTAGGGGCCACAATTGTATTCTGTGTGTTGTGTCCGTGAGAGAGATAAGTTGGAATATGTGGCAGTGATCTATGTCTTCTATGGGAATATGAATATTTAGTGTGGCTTCATCCCAAAAGGGGGAAGAAGGTGTGGTATTTCCTCTTAGGGTAGTAAACAAAATCGATCCTCTTCCGTGAGAGGATGAGGAAAAATGATCCACACTCTTTTTGAGCAGAGAGAATGAGTCAAGAAGAGTATTCCATCACATAGATGATATAATCAATGTGTCATGGGAGAAACCCCGACCAGGTGATCTCCCTCATGTACCATAGGGAGATAATGGGAAAACACCCCTTGAGAGAGGGGAAAGGCCTTGCAGTTTGTAGGACTGCCTTAGGGGGGGTGTTATTCCTCTATGGTCGAAGTCTAGTATTAAAATGAGAGTGATGGGTAGTGAATAAATACAAATGGACAAATGAAAATATATTCCAGCCACAATAGATGGAAAATGGTGCAATAAGTGAGTGATTAGTGCAAATATGGCTTAGTACAAAGGTGTCCACATGTAGGTTTTTTTTTTAATATGAGTTAAATGAACTTGTATTTAGAAAGAAAAACAAGTTTAAATTCCCTATGAGACCTAACATCCTTCCTTAGAAATATAAATGGACCTCCCAAAAGCACAATTTTCAATGATAACGGAATCCACACAACAATCGACTAGTGGAAGTAACAAAGAGCCATTTGTACTAGTGATGGGATCAATGTTCCAATCAAAGAGACTTGGAAACACCTCCCAACAGCAATAGTTAAATGCATGAGTCATTTTCACTCACAAATTCTCCTTGGTGATGCCCTGAGTTTTGGCCATTAAGGTTAACTTGCATCAAGTGTGGAACAATTGTTAGGCCTGGATGGTATAGTGTTGTCTCCCTACAACAAGTTGAGTGACTCATAGGGAAGAGCAGTGCAGCTATATCTCGTATTTTACCTCTTTGGTCAAAGTACACTTCTGATCCTGGATTTCTTTGAACATTTTCCTATAGAAGGATTTGATAACACCCTAAAAGACAACAATGCTATGTTTACAAAATTCCTAATGAAACTAAATTGGTGGGCATTGTACAGATTCCTTGCCAAATCAATCCTACCAAACTAAAATAGTTTTTTTAGACCTCTTGTGGAGGATAATAGTTGGTTATCATTTACAATGGTTTATTGTATGGGTGTTGATTGCATTATGGTGTGTAAGGGAGGTATTTCACAATTCCCTTCCTTTTTCATTCACCAAGACTATAAGGAATGCGAGGTAAAGGGAATATTTAGATGGAAAGAGTCTCTAGGTACCTTAATGTGTGCAAGTGAAAATCACATGTGATGTAAGCAAATTATATTGTTGAAATTAACTATAGTGCTCAAACCAAAATAAATGGAGATTGTAACTTGATCTCTAAAGATGCCAATGATGCTTGCAAAAAAAAACAAAATTATAAGAGTGCAATGGAGTTATTTCACACTTCACTCTGATTTCTAATTCACCAAGATCATATGAAATGCGAGGTGAAGATCATACTTGGTGAGAGGAGATTATTTAGGCCCTTTCTTGTGTGCAAAAAGTGAATTCTACACTAATTTAACTAAAGATGTTAAATAAGCAAAGAAATATCAAAACTCTTGAATACTAGTGCACCAACAAGGCCCATTGAAATCCCCAAGAATGGTTACCTAAGTATATTTCAAGCGATGAATCATTTACTTCCTAATATTAGTCTAGGTGGGCTGATTATTAAAGAAACAAATGACTATTGCAAGTTAACTTAGTCCTAGTTCATTAATGAGCAACAATGGGGTTGCTAAATTTTTGTTGAAAACATGTAAAAAGCAAATACAAACAACAACACAGAAAAAAAAAAAATAACAGGCACACTTCATCATGGCAGAAACACTCATTGGCACACTAGTGCATGGGTATAGAGTGAAAAGGTCGAGCTGTCACGAGAGAGAAATATGTGTGGGTGGGATTATGTTAATGTGCACGGGTCGCATGACTATCAAAGGGATATATGCGCTATTAGTGCGGATGAGATTCTGGGAGCCGTGTGTCTGATAAAATGGTTGAAATGACCTCTTGGGGGGAGAATTTCTAAGATGAAAGGGATGGTCCTCTTCTCCTACAAAGCATAAAATACCAGAAATTTGCCACTTCACAAATAACAACCTAATGACAGAGAAATGAACTAAAACAAAGTGGATTTGTCATTGATAATGTTGTGGAAAATATTGCACAAGGGTTCTATCTTCCTACTTGGTTAGGGGAAAGGACTTGTAGGGTACATCAAGGCCTCAATATTAGGTGCCCCTTTCTGATTTTGGGTGAGAACTCCAAGTTATTCTGCAAATGGTTTTTAGTGGAAATAGAATAGAGAAAAGGAAATAAAAACAAAGATAAATAAAATGCAAGATAGGGTGAGAGATGTAAACTCCAACCACCAATAGATGACAAACCACTTCTTATATTTCCCAATGGTCATGCATATAAAACACCTTGTAGATGTGATCTCCAAATGAAGGAAAAAAATCATCCTAAGGGAGGTATGTTGGGCATTGGGTTCAACGCTCCCCATGTGTTTCGTGACATGTACTAACCGCCACCCAAGATCCTAACTCTGGCGATTATGGCGAAGATTAACACCTACAGGTTTTGGTCTAATGACAATCGTAAGTTCAACAATTGGTATCAGAGCAACAGGTCAAGGGTTCGAAACCCATCGGCTCGTGCTGGGGAAGATATTGTTGGACATTGGGTTCAGCGCTCCCCGTGAATTTTGTGACTGGACTAACCGCCTCCCAGGATCCTAACTCTGCTGATTGTGGCAGAGATTAACACCTGCAGGTTTTGGTATCATGGCAATCGTAAGTTCAACAAGGTCTATTTAGTCAACACTAGATGTCAAGTGGCCTAAAGAAAAAATGAGGACAACACTTTCCCCTTTGAGGGAGGAGGCAAGAGATCTTGGTGAATGATTGACAAGAGGGAGATGGTGAGCTATAAGGGAGCTCAAGCACAAATCCAACATCATAACCTCCCTCTAAGAATTCTCTTATAATTAGTGTGCCCATTAATTTCTTTTATAGGCCAAGAGGTGGCCAATAAATAACAAGATCTCAATGTGAACCCAATGATCCATGATGTTGCTTCAAGATACACAAGAGAGGTCATTTGGAAACCAAGTGTGTGAAGAGAACAAATTCAAGTTCTTTGAGTAAGTGGAGCTTTAATGAGCCTTCAATGTGCCATTGGTGGGTGAGATCCTGCCATTTGTGTCAATCACATGGATCTCAAAGGAAAATATGTGCTACCATGCAGGCGTTGTTCTAGAGACACGTTCTCTAATGAATATAAATCGACTTTTAGTCGAGCAATTGTTTCATTTGACTACTTTAAGGGAATTTTTGGACTCAAGATGCTCTTTGGGTCTTGTGAATGTGTCTTCGATTTGATACATGTTTTATGTTGATGATGTGTTATTGTGTAAATTGTAAAAATTTCGCACCTGTGCGATATTTTTCGTGATAACACCCACTTCATCTTTCAAAGAAGTTTAGAATAGTCCACACTTCAAACAAACAAGGGACCTAAAATCTCTCCTCAATCCTGGTATGCTCCTTACATTTCTTCCATAGATCAATCTTAGTGAATCAGAAAGGACTAGGAATGTGAAATAACTCCATTTTCACATTTTTCTTTTTGATTTATACTTGTAATAATCTATTCACACTTAGGAAATGAATTTAGGAGTAAGAACCCATACAATTTCATTCTCCTTAGTTGCTCCCAAGTTACTTGAAAAGTTTATTCAAAGGATTCAATCACACATTTGTTTCAACTATTGAAGCACACAAAAACAACCTAAAAATTATTCTCATTCCAATATGATCTTCATCTTTTTCCCTTTAAACCAATCTTGATGAACTAGAAAGAGCGAGAGGTCTGAAATACCTCATTTTTTACAATTAATTCAAATTGGACCCATTAAAATAAATCAAAAACTTACTCCTAATCAACTTAATTCCTCCAGAAAGAAGTCACAAAAAAATTATAGTCTAGTTTAGCATTGTTGGTCTAGGAATCCAAATAATTCCCCTTAATATGTTTCATATGAAATAGTTAGTGTTGTTCTTATAGTGCATTAAATACTAAAATACCAAGTGTGAAAAAACCCAGATAAGAAGGAGCGATGCTATATGACATTAAATATGAGGTAATTTTATTTACACTCTATACATTAAGCCACCCAACTCTTTCAAAGAGATAGCCCTTGACCATTTGAGGCTGAACCATGTATCGACATTTGAGGTAGGTATATTAGTAAGCAAAACCTAAGGTTTTCACAAGGTGCCATTTGTGGGATGCATTTTCACTAAAATTATATTTTTTTGGTTATTGGAAGTGTTGCTGGTACTTTTAAAACATAACCCAACACTCTTCATTATATTTGAGTCATTCACACCTTCACTTGTCATCTTCAATGGATTCACAACCATCCAACAAGAAATGTTTTGGAAGCCTCATTTACCAGTTTGAGAGGAAGGAAATTAATTCAATAGGATCACATTCTTGTTTCTTAAATTACAAAAAAACATACATAATTAAGAATGCATACTTTGAAAGACACATACCTACACCACACATTCATTTGTATCTTTCACATTATAGTTTCATTTCCTATCGTATACTTCATTAAACCTTCTCCCTTTAATGTTGGAATCATATCAAACTCTCTTCCATGTTAGAATTCCTTAAGGTTGCAACGTATCCCTCCTATTATAGGTAAGGTTGTAATTTCATTTATTATCAATATATATCTACATGAATTTTCCCCTCCATTATATTGTTTATTTGATTTTGTATGCATTCCAATGGTAGATTTGATCTTGCCTTGAGAAGATTAATAAACTATATCTAAGTTATTTTATGATTCATCTTGCTTGAAAAGATTTGAGTTTGGTATCTTCTTGTCTTCTTGTGTGGAGGTAGCAGGTGTAAGGAGATGGGTCTAGATATATGGAGCTACATCATCTAGAAATATGGAAGGACAACCATCATGCATAAAGTGGGGACCATTATTATCTTATTTCCCATGATTTGATAGGATAAAGAATCTTAGATATATAAGTGATAGTGTGGTGATCTATCCAGTTGTCTATCTCATATCCAAGACATATCCGAGGGAATTCTCACTTTCCCATAGGAGATATTTATCCTACAATAGAATTGGCAGCTTCATTGGGGAAGGATCCATTGATTCTTCCTTAGAACTTATAGGTTCCATGTTTCCTTTCGTTTCTAGAAGGGTATTTCCATCCATTTCCTTTCTCTTGTTTTCTATGTTGTCAGAGCTTTCAGACCACAAAGATTTGTTTCATTGAGGAAATTTTTCCTTTAGAATTATTTGGTTTCTCATTGTCTATGGCATACAGATTGAACTAATCATGTCCTAGGAGATTATTCATGAGAATCCAAGCTCTTTGGTCACATCCTATTAGGAGAAACCAAACCCTATAAGGGAATGTTTTAGCACATTTTTTAGTCTTTTCACTACCATATGGGTTGGTAGACAAGATTAGGATATTGTTGTGACTATTTTTAATTTATTTGATGACTAGAAAGCCTTGATCTGATATTTTGAAAGGATCTCGGGAATCTTTTTCTTTTAATGATTATGTATGTACAAAATCTAGTTCTAGGTTAACTAGGATCTGATTTCCATAGGATGTCTATTGGTATCTCTATATGAGTGGTTTCTAGTCCGTTTGGTTTCATATTTGATTGTATAGAAGGGTATAGGGTCCTACACCACATCCTTTAAAGAAGAAAAAATTTAGGGTCTTGTACTGAATGAGAAATTGACATATGAGTGAATTTCGTTGTCAATACCTTGCATCCTTTGTTATTATAATTGAGCGGGTATTGCACGCTCATTTTAAGTCTTCATCATTCAATTTGAAGTGAAAAAAGAAAAAATGCATTTTTTATGTTCATTATTGTAATGAGTGATTAGAAAAATTGCATTAGTGTTGGAAGGATTTTCATATGAGTTAATTTTTTGATAGCCTTGCTTTGGAGAGATCATTTACCATATATTTGTGTGTTTGGTAAAAAAGGAAGGTTATATTTCTCTCATCTAGATAGATTTCATAGAATTGAGAAGGAAAAAGAGTATCATACTGCATTATTTTGTTAATCGATTGAGTTAGTCGACACTATACCCATTGAGTAAACAATACTCAATTGAAAGAAATCATAATTTAAAATCAACTAGACTTATTTTTCATTGATAGAGAATCCAACAATAGCCTAGGTGATAGGGTCTTGGTGGTAGGTGTGGTGAGTAAACTCCCAAAGGCCTTAAAGTGAAACTAGGAATTAGCTAATGAGTACAAAATCCATTATTAGCATGAAGTATTGGCTCGTAAAGCACATATAATGCATGCATCAATCATGGGGTGATAGAAGTTTAGCATGGTGTTTGAGCCTAGGATTTATGTCCTACATTCTCTTTCCATACGTAAAGTGTTGACCCATGACTATTTTTCCCAACTATTTAATGTGAAGTGGTATCTTTAGTGGCCTTTTCTAGGTTCCTCCCAAGGTCACTACAAGTGGGAAGTGCTTATAATACTTGAGGTAGATGCATAATCATCTAACTTTTCTCCATTGGAATATTTCCCATCTTCATAAGGGTACTTGTGCCTTGGTTGTTTAGTGGCATCATAGGTTACCTTAACTATATTATTGCACCTTCATTGATCAGTATTGGGTCTTTTAATTCCAATTTCAATATCTAGAAGTCATTTATTCATCTCTTAATTGTCATGGAATTCTTGGAAGTAATTATCTTATGATTCCACTCTTGGGAGAGTAAGTTTGCTTGTTGGTAACTTTAGCTTTTATAGGGGTTTCCTATTTGGGAGAGTAAGTTTGCTTGTTGGTACACTCTTGTGAATGAGTTGGTTAATCAAATGGGTCAAATGACTCTCAATTCAGCCATGACAGCTAGAGAACCAATAGACCCATAACATTCAACCCCTTCTCAAACCTATTAGGTCGATATGGTGCAATCCACACCCGATGGGAACAATAGTTAGTAGGGGGGTCGGAAGAAAAAAATTGTAAGAAGAAAGTGAATGATGGGGAAAATACCAATCCAACTACCGATGTTCCTTCTACTAAAGAAGGAAGGGAAAATTAGATGCTTCATTTTCCTTGCAATATTTGTTAATGAAACCATCTTAATATGCATCAATTGCACACATGGACAAGATTCACAAGTACACAAATCAATAAGGGTATACCTTGTAACAACGTGTCTTGAACAATCCCTTCCCACAACAATAGTTGGTAGCCTCTAATCCCTCCTCTTCACATGGTGATTAGGGAGACATGTCTCAATTCAGGGGCCTTGCTACTATTTTCATGTGTGAGGATTAAATCTAATTGCAAACGCATGCTCAAAACTATGATGCATCTAGTAATAATCCAATCACACCCAATCCATCCTCATCATAGTCAAGTGGCTCCCTTCTCATTGAAAATATACCAATTGATGTTCTTCCCTGCTTTTGAAAAGGGAATTTTGAAACATTATGCTAACAACCCCCATACATGAGTGCCTTAGAATTATATCATTGTTGAGAACCTTGCTTAAGCACCTTGTTCCATGTATGCAATAGAACTCTTCTAGATATTCCCCTTACAATGAAAGGCATTACTAAAGGAAAATGGTAGTGTGGATCTATCCAACTCAATTGTCATCAGTTTCCCTCTTAATAAATCTTCCCCTAGGCTCCCTTCTCAAGTGGTTTTTTATATTCTTGTTTATCTACAAGACAATAGAATCTACCAATTCGTTGTCAATGAGGGTTCTTCCACTTGCGTGAAGTCCATATCTTGTTGGAAGGAATTGGGTTCTCCTACATTTTCCCCCTCACATACTATGTTACAACACTTTGAAGGGAACGTGGTTAAGCCTAAGGACATCATTCAATACTTTTCTATTGTGTTAGGAGAGAAGATAGGAAACTTCGATGTTGAAGTGGTTGATTCACCATTTAATTGCAATCTCCTTTCAGGAAGAATTTGGATGTATGTTATGACCGTAGTTGTCTTGTCAGAGTTTCATGTGATTCATTTTCCTCATGAGGGGAATCTATCCACTATAAATCAGTTAGATTTATACAAAATTGATTCAATGGATCCTAGTGGAAAATATGTTCCTCTTGTTAGTTCTTCCATCTCAACATATTCTAGTATTGGGGAGAGACTCTTTAAGGATTCTTCCTTGATGGGTATTTTCCCTATACCAACCCCATTATGTTATGTGGTGTCAGTAGCATCTCCTATTTACACAATACTTGTAATACTAGTTGGATTGATGTTTTTCGAGCATGCCACTACTCTATTAGAAACACTTGATGGGTTGGATCCATGGATTGTGCCAAACCCTTATGTTCCTTCTAAGGTAATGTCACCAATCACTGCAATTCATATTGGAGACAAGTCACTAGTCACTGCAAGTCATGTTGGGGACAAGACACTAGTCATTGCAAGTCATGCTAGGGGAAATAAAATCACTACTATAGATCACGATGGGAGCATGAATATGGTTGAGTATGATTCTTCTAGTAGGTATGCAGACTCCTGTGATCACGAGTCTGTTCCTATAGACTCAACTACTACTTTCAACTTTGATCTTCCTCACAATTTTGATCCTGTAGGTTTTAGGTCCTTGGGACATGGTGTTATTGAGCCTTTGTTGATAGACTCTGTAGTGGTTTAAAAATACTATGGAAGTAATTAAAGTTGGAAATACCTGCATCCAACTAACTCATGTCATATATTTATTTTTAAAATTTTTAACTATGATCATGGTATTGATGTTTCTTGGATACATGACTTCATTGCACTGGATTCATATTTGCTTATGAATCATACTTTGCACATTTATTTGTTAGGTATGTTCAAAATCTTACATATAGGTTTATGTCTTCCCTCTATTATGATGAATTTAAACTATTTTCGACCTGAATTTACCATAGGATCAATCTATTGGATCTTGGTGGATTAACCTTTTCTATCTGTGTTTTACACCAGTATGATAGAAGAGCCTACCTATCGTGGGTCCCCTACTTAGCACTTTAATTTCCATTTTGGTGCCGATACGAAATTTTTCTCGTATTCTTCAGATCCTTCTTAGTTGTACCATGACTTTGAGAATAAGCCTTGTTCCTCTCTTTCACATCTATTTCTTTCTATTCCCAATAAGGCTCCCATTTTTGTTCAATATGCATTTACATTTGCTAATTTTTACTTTCACATCTATGCCTAATGCTTCACTACATCTATCACACTTCCATTGAATTCATTATGCCACTTGTCACTTGCATAACCTATATTTTCATTCTGAACCATATCCTTTGAGGAAAGATGTTGATGAGTGTCCACCTCCCGCCCAATACATTTTTTGCATAGGTTTTTTCCATGTCCTTGGAACATACTTTCATGCAATGTGAAAATTTTTTCTTCCATTATACTATAGCATTTTTTCATTTATTTTTTAGGCTTTATAATATCAAAAAGACAAAAAATCAAATATTTATAAATAAATAAAACACATGGTTTTGGAAACATCCACCAAACTTCAGGTACATTTCTTAAATTGAAATATAAGTATAGATTTTTCCCTGCTCCTTCCATTTCATTATTAACCATTAATTTTCCCATTTTGTGCCTCAGGTTTGATCCAACCAAATGACAACATTAACCCTTCCATTTTGCATGTCATCGTTTGTGCGATACTGCCTACCCTCCATGGGCACCCTAGATTAACACCTTGATTTTTTATTGGTGCCCATGTCAAGATCATTTTTAGGTATGGGAACACTTCTTTATCCCCTCTATAACTATTTGTTGAGTCGCATTCTCTGACTCTCCCTCTTTATCCTAGACATATCCTAGGAAAGGGTCTCAACTATGTTATTTCACTTGATGTTTGCACATGTTTATCACTGCTAATGTCTCAGTTTGCACTACTAAATTGTTGTTTGCCTTGATTACTGCCACATTACTGCCAATGTTGTCACTCTCAAGTCCTCTTTCCCTTTTCATAACCTTGCTTACACTTTGTTCTACATTTTACCCATGGAGAGAATTGTTGCAACGAGTGGACTTTGCTTTTCAAGTATCCTACTATAATCCTATTTCATAGGTTAATTCCATGCGCTTGGAGCATGAATTCCTGTTATTGAGCCACTCATCAATATTTTCAATCAAGCATTCTTTTATCTCTCTTTTTGTATCATAAATCCTACACAAAAGAGACACTTCTAAGCATCTTAAGTTCTCATGCAAACTGTTGTTGCTTCTGCTCTCAAAACACCCGAACTTCAGAGCTAGATATTATTTACGACTTGTATTCCTTTGGACTGAGGTCATCCAAAATTCAAAGTTCAACAACTTCAATATTTTGAAACTATTGTTTCATTTCTTGTGTTTGCTGTAATTGCTAAGATTTCAGAGTTGTCTCCTAAACTTCCACTATGGCTACCTCACGGTATACCTGAATTTCAGAGAGAAAATATTCAAACTTTAGCTGTTGCCACAATCACTAATCTAAAAATTAGAGTTGTCCCTTTTAATCTTGCGGCTTCCTCATACTAATCTAAATTCAGAGTTCTATCTGCCAATGTAGTCACTAATTAGTCATCCGAATTTGATCATAGATGGCCAAATTTCAAAGTCGTGTTTTATAACTCAAATGTTGTTGCTTTTGGGAAATTTCACCACCAACCATATTCAATTATTCCACCAAAATATGCCTTAGATATCACTCAATTTCAGAGTTGTTCAAACTTTTAAATTTCACCTTAACTGTTGCTGCCTCAGGATCATCTGAATTTTAGATGTCTGTATCTCTTTCCCTTTTCTGTTTTTTTTATAAATGAGAACATGACCTGTTATTTATACATATTTTTCATGATTTTTATTGGGCCAAACTATCCTTAAATGAATTTTTAATTTTAAAACACTTGTAGAATATTTTAGAAGCCGAATTTGAATTCTTTAAGTGTTTGACCATTTTAAACTTCAAGTATAAATTGTCACACTTCCTTGCTACATCATTAATTTTGATATCATTATAGCACATAAGGTTTGTATTCTTGTAGAGGTGCTTCAACAATTCAAGGAACTCTCTTTAATGCTTTGAAGTGGTACTTCAACCACCTTTCTCCAATACACCAACAACAAAACCACAAAGGGAACCAACAAACCCCAAAGATAAGGGTGTTGGTAAAATGGAAAGACCACTTAGAGTGTAAAGGCCCCAAATCATGAGCCAAGTGCTCAACATCAAACACATGAAAGACATTCAAGGGTTTCATGCACATCAAGTGAGCTCCATTGTCACAATGAAAAACAAGGACCTCAATGTAACAAGATGTTCAATAACAACATATGAGATTCTTTGCAAGAGGCTTCAACAAAGTAAGGGTTCCATAAGGGATTCAACCATACATGATTCTGCATGAGGCCTTCATTTATTATAGTCTTCAACTCTTCAAGGTCCAAGTTACCACATGCAAGAGCATTATCATGTATAAGGGCTCACCCTCAAACTTCAATACAACAACAAGGGAATAAGAACATCTTATACACATGTGGGATTCTTCCACCAAGTTACCACCATCTCAAATACATAAGAGTATAACCATGGGTATCGAATACATCTTCAATTATTTTAAGACCATGTCATCATACACGCCATGTCATCAAGTCTTTATCCACTTTAGTGATTCACTGAGTTTTCCATGTCATCAAAAACCATATCCTTTATCATTAATGGCTTTTCATCAATGGTAAGCATGCTCAACAAACTCTCCCTTTGTAATTGATGGAAACAACTCTTCAAATACTCTCCCCCTTTGAAATTAATGACAAAGGGTCAATTAAAGGCTTCACAATGTCCCAAAATAAGTTATTGATATGATATGTCTACTCCCCCTTTCATGTAGAATTCTTCATTTACTGAGCTCCCCCTGAGATCTTTCTAGTGTGTTTCTTACTGCCTTCAATATGATGATAGGTGCTCTTCTCAAGATATTTAATTTGTTTCATACAATGATAAAAATCTCGATAACAACTCAATATAAGTCATATAATCAGATACCAACAACAAGTGTTTCTTGAATACATCCTTATCAATTATATACAATGCTAGAGAGAGTCATAGTAACACTTTATGGATGCTATAAGAAATGCATCAACCATCATATTTGTAAATTCATAAGCATTCTCCAAATATCACCATGTTTCTTCACTTAATTTGCTTAAGATAAAGGTCATGCGATCACTCCAAATTACTCTTGTTCCCCCTATCAACATGCCAACTGTAACTACGATCCTTGGACCCATTTCATTGCTTTGAGCTACCATCATTTACCCTTGAATCCATCCTCAAAACTCCACCAAATCAATTTGGGTTAAGTTCTTTTAAATACCTTAAGCTTGGTTTTCCATATGACAACCTTCTTCTTTCCTTTCATCAACTTCATTCATATTCAACAAAACATTATTTCTCACCCATACCTGAGAGTGTCCTTAACTTTGAGCACATGTCTTTTGGGCTTCAATTCTTCCTGCATTATTCTTCTTCCATGGTTCATGGGATTTCCTTGCTGATGTGTATGAGGCACTCATCACAGGTTTTCTTCTTGTACTTGGATAGTCTTGGGCCTTGTTCCCTAAGCCAAAGCAATTATAACATCTAATGGTGTGGAAATTTGCAACAATATGTCCAACATGGTTACATGTCCAACATCTAACCATATTGTTGGGAGTCCCAACACTTCTTTCATGAGATCTACAATCCAATGCGCTATGACCAAAATCATTACATGAGTAGCAATGTCCATTGAAACTATTTGCATACCTAGACTCATGATTCCACCTAGAGGATGTCTCTAAAATTGCTTTGAGGAGTAGGATTAACTCCTTAATGTCTTTTTTATCTTTTGAGTTCTTCTTTGTTCTATGCAAGTACATGATGAGCATCATTTCTTTCACTTTTGGAGAATGAGGGGGTCTCCTCATACTTGCTAGGTGTCCATGTGTCTGCTACTGACTTTTCTTTTCTTGAGTTGTATCCAAGGCCAGATTTATCAATAGGGATCTTTAACAGTCCAAGATATCTTCCAAGATGATTGATCTGTTCCTGAATTTCACACATGCATTAGACTTTTCACTTGCCTTTCTGAGACCAACTACTTCCATCTCAAGCTTTTGACATTGCTCCTACTTCTCATCCAATTTGTCCTTCAAGACTTTCTCTTTCCTTTTGGCTTCTTCTAGCTACGTCCTCAGATCAACATTAGCCTTCCTTGTTTCTTCAAGTTCTTCTGAATCTTCACCAAACTCTTCTTGTTCTTCTTTTTGACTAATCAATTCAGTATTTAGTGTTTCAACTTCATCTTCTTTTTCTTTCAGCTTATCTTGTAACTGTGTCTTCTTGTGATTGAGTTTCTTGAGAAGATCCACAATCTTCTTTTGGTAATTTTCGAAGGACCCCGAAATATTCCTTTTAAGCCTCAAATTGTATTTGAGATCAATGTCCATCAAAAGGCGTGCTAGGAATTCTTTCTTAGCATCTTCAAGATCATTTTCAATTTTATCACAATCATCGTTACTATAATCAGAAAGATCCTTACCTTCCGATAATGTCTGATGCTTGCACTTCTTTTTCTTCTTGTTTCACATCTTCAATGGGCTTGACTTCTATTTCCTGATTTTCTTTTTCGATGTCTTGTATTCCTCTTTGGTATTCAATTTCCAACTTAAACCATAGGTCTTTGGCTAAAGTCTGTTCCCCTACACTCTCCTTAATGAATTTTGATAGTCCATCCATAAGAAATTTCAAGGAAATGGCGTTGTCCTTCTTGGCATATTTTTGTGCAGTTGTCATGGTCTTCTTCTTGGATGGAATGGGTGGAGTGATAATAATCTCATAGACACCAAAATTCTTCATATAATCTTTCATCTTGATTCTCCATCCAAATTAATTCGTTACATCAAATACTGGAACCTCATCATTGGGGGACTCTGCTTTTATATCCATTGTGTGTCCACTGACCTCCTTCAAGCTAGTAAGGCTTGTGGTGAATACCTGCTCTGATATCAATTGTTGGACACAATGGCACACTAAGAGGGGGGGTGAATCCATGTGCTAGCAAATTCAGTAATTTTCACTTCTAAATAATGTTAGGAAGAGTTCATCATTAGCATTACACTACCAAGTACATCATCATGTCATCAACTAATCAACACATGTCATAAATCTACATAAGCAAGTCATCAACACACATCAAGCATGTAAAGTAATCTTTATTTATAATTTCATATGAAGTACAATGGAAGACTTCAATCTTCGTGATTACATCAGCACCAATTGACTGAAGAGCACTAACTCCTATTCCAAGGCCCAACCTGGTTTTCTTAGCTCCAACTAAGAAAAAATGCAAGACCCAACTTGCCTTCACATATTGCTCACTATCTCATTGATTAGTCAACTGCCATCAACCTATTACATATCATTAATCTGTTGCACTTATCTTTGACTTTTGTTCTATAAAGTCATCTCAATCAACCATCTGTGCAATCCAACTGATCAAGAATCCAAATCAATCTGATGTCATCATCAAGTCTATCTACTATAGTTGTCACTGCCAAGTTTCTCATCAATATCCACAACTTAGTTCAACAACCTTAGTTATACTTATACTAATGAGGTTAAGTCAAACACAATATTTGGTACATATTAATTGTGCCAATGTCTAGATCTCTATCAATGCCTTCAGTGCAAAGCATTCTTCACTTTTATGCCTTCATCTTTCATGACCTAGATCAAAACTTATCTTATTCTATCCCTAGAGTTTGATACATAATCTTCTTCTATCAATACTTTATATTCATGTTTTCTCACGTATTCATAGCTTGTTTAAGAGAAACTGGATCATACCTTGATATAATTTATGTACCTAAGTCTTGCTGGTTAACTCCTACTATCTTGGGATAAGGTATTGTTTGAAGCACAACACCTGAATTGTACCCAAACTTGTAGAAGAGTTTGATCAGAGGATGAAAGCTTTCAATTTGAATTTCTTAAGTTCTCGTGTAAACTGCTGCTGCTTTTTCTCTCAAAACACCCAAACATCATAGCTTGATGTTATTAACGACTTGTATTCCTTTGGACTGAGGTCATATGAAATTAAAATTTCAACAACTTCAAGCTTTTGAAACTATTGTTCCACTTCCTGTGGCTGCTGCAATTGTTAAGATTACAGAGTTGTCTCCAAAACTTCCATCGTGGTTACCTCACTGTATACCCAAATTTTAGAGAGAGAAAATTCAAACTTTAGCTGCTACCACAGTCACTAATCTGAAAATCATAGTTGTCCCTTTTAATCCTGCGGTTGCCTCAAACTAATCCGAATTCAAAGTTATACCTATTGTTTCAACCACTAATTAGTCACCCAAATTTCATTAGAGATGGCCAAATTTCAGAGTTGTGTTTTATCACTCAAATTTTGTTGCTTCTGGGAAATTTCACCATCAATTGTCTTCAAATATTCCACCAAAATATGCCTCGGAGATCACTCAATTTTAGAGTTGTTCAAACTTTTAAATTTCACCTTAACTAGTGCTGCCTTAGGCTAATCCAAATTTTATAGGTGTGTATCTCTTTCCCTTTTCTTTGTTATTATAAATGAGAACATGACATGTTATTTATACATATTTTTCATGATTTTTATTGGGTCAACATATCCTTAAATGAATTTTTAATTTTAAAACACTTTTGGAAAATTTTATGGAGCCGACTTTGAATTCTTTAAGTGTTTGACTATTTTAAACTTCAAGTATAAATTTTCACACTTCTTTTCCATGTCATTACTGTTGATATCATTATAGCACATAAGGGTTGTTTGCTTGTAGAGTCGCTTCAACAATTCAAGGCACCCTCTTTAATGCTTTGAAGGGGTACTTCAACCAACTTTCTCCAATACACCAACAACAAGACCACAAAGGGAACCAACAAACCCCATAGATAAGGGTACCGATGAAATGGAAATACCACTTAGAGTACAAAGGCCCCAAACCATGAGCCAAGTGCTCCACATCAAACAAGTGCAAAACATTCAAGGGTTTCATGCACATCAAGTGGAATCCATCGTCACAATGACAAACAAGGAACTCAATGTAACAAGATCTTCAAAAACAACGTATGTGCATCTTTGCAAGGGACTTCAACAAAGTAAGGGTTCCATAAGGGCTTCAACCATACATCATTGTGTAAGAGGCCTTCATATATTATGATCGTCAAGTCTTCAAGGTCCAAGTTACCACATGCAATAGCATTATCATGTCCAAGGGCTCACCATCGATCTTCAATACAACAACAAGGGCATAAGGAAATCTTATACGCATGTGGGCTTCTTCCACCAAGTTACCACCATCTCAAATACACAAGAGGATAGTCGTGGGTATCAACAACCTCTTTAGTGATTTTAGGCCATGTTATCATACAATCCATGTCATCAAGTCTTTGTCCACTTTAGTTATTCATTGAGTTTTCCATGACATCAACAACCACAACCTTTGTCATTAATGGCTTGTCATCAATGACAACCATGCTCAACACACTCTAGTAATAATATTGACCATGAAACCATCATTGAGCACAATTAACCATGATTTACTATTATCAACCATGGTTGAGCATAGTTAACCATGGTTTACTGTTATTGGCCATGATTGACTATGGTTGATTATGTTTAATTATGTTTATCCATGGTTGAGTTTGGCTAGCTATGGTTGAGCATAGGTTATTATGTGTTAATATGGTTGACTATGATTAGCTTACATCAACTCCAAGTGACTATGGTTGAATATGTTTGAATAATATTTGTCATGGTTGAGCATGTTTGATTAAATTTATTTGAATTTTGTAAGAATATGTTTGACTTTCATTGGATGTATTGGACTATGGTTTATTTGGTTGACCATTTTAACTGTAGTTGACCATGGTTGACTATGGTTGTTCATGGTTAATAATAGATGACTATAGTTGACATTTAGTTGTAATGATTGACTATAGCTAATTAGCCATGATTAACCATGTTTGTTTGTTTTTTGTATATGGATAAATATATTGGGATGGTTCACCATAATTGATCATGTGTAAATATGGATGACCATGATCATGTGTAAATATAGATGACCATGGTTAACCATGGTTGACCATGATTGATTATGTTTGAATAATATTGACTATGATTGAGCATGTTTGATTTTGATTGGTTTTTTCTTCAATATCTTTGACTTTGGTTGGCTATATTTGACTACAGTTGATTTGCTTGACCATCCTATAGTTAACCATGGTTAATCATGGTTAATAATGATTAATTATAGTTGACATTTAACTTTAATTGAGAATCTTTTACAAGGTTTAATTTTGATTCAACATATTTGACCATAGTTATCTCTCTTATACATTCAATTGATTTTTATAAATATATTTTAAAATTAAACTTTATATAGCTATTTTATTATAATCCAATATAACCTTTAAAAATTACTTCCACCTTAACTAATTCTTATATAACATATCTTTTTACAAATTAATAAAATTTGGACAAACTTCTCATATACAATTTCAATTACAAATCATGACACATTTTGAAAGAGAATACTACTACAATTATTTTCAAATCAAAAGCATAATTTTTATATTAAAATTTACAAATTAATTAATATTTTTTCAAATTAAAATACAACTTCTTTCTCAAATTTCATCAAAACTAACCTAATAAACATCCAATTCAAATATGACCCATGATGCCCTTCCCTCAAGATATGATCGTTGCATACAAACACAATTTATCTCATTTTCTCGCTATATTTATTCCATATAAGGTGTGCATTCTATCTATTCAATTGAGGATATCCACAAGGGTCAATTTCAAGTCAGGTATTTAAATGAGCATATCCAAAGGAGTCAATATCCAAAATACATCATACATGCACAGTCTACGGAGGACAAATATCGCATGGGTTAAAAAAATTATAAGGTATTTCAAAATGTTTTCAATTACAAAAGTTTTATATCGAATAAAATATTTTAATATTAATTATTTAAAATTGTTTAATATTTTAAGAAGGATATTTTTCAACCACTTAAAATACATCCAATTAACACCAACTTGCACATTTAAATATAGACGGTTCTAGCCAATTTTGTTTTCAATGATAAAGATAATATAAAAAATAATTCCAACTATGGCAAAATATTGGTGTGGTAAATCGAGTCGCTGAGTGGGCATTTATTGAATGTTATTGGTCAATTAGATGATTAATTACGTCTTTATAAACAATTTGGGAGGATTTTGTTCGTGCTACTTATTGAGTTTTTCTTATAATTGGCTAATCATCCTTGAAATCAATTTTTTGGGTTTTTTTTAATGTTTGATTAATTATCAATAATATATTATTGTTTATATGCAGTTTTTGACAACATATCTTTGACATATTCAAAAAGATAATGAACAACACTTTGACACATGTATGACGGATCTTGTACAAAATGGCAGAGGGGACATGCAACCAAAGTCGTGATCTATGGAAATCCTAACCCCCAAACGATGGATGGTTATCACGTCGGTTAAGACTTCCTTCGCTTTATGCCACTAGAGAAACCCAAGTGACAATGAGGGAGACCGAGATCTATCTTGAAAGGAAAGATCTAAAGCAAATCACCAGATCAAACTCCTGGCGAAGACTACGTAAGGTGAGTGCTTGAAACCCTAGATTCAGGGATAAGCCATAAATTAAGGATGCTTGAGTAGAGGTCGTTAATTGTGTTGGTAATGTACTCAAGTTAAACAATCAGGTGGCTTATGGAGATTCAGATCAGGTCTAGGATTTAGTGTGTTGGTTCAAATGATCAAGCCCGAACCTTGGGGGGATTTAAGAAGATAATTGAGAAATTCTCAGGACAAGGTTGATACTGATAATTAAGGCTTCATGCACACTCGCTTAGATGAGAGATTTGATAGTATAACAAAAACCAAGCAAAACCGGAACATAAACAAAGGGAAACTGACTTCCAGGTCAAATAGGGGCATTTTCTCTATGCCTATCAGTGCCTAGAGATGGGAAAAAGGAGTCAAATGCTAATGCCTAGGAGGGAGAGGGGGTTTTTTAGTATGGCCAACAAAACCCAAATTGCCAAATTTGCATCTTCTCAGTACAAATTGGTCCGGTGAATTTTCCTACTTCTAAAGATGGTTTTTTTAGTAAATGTAGTTGCTAGGCAATGCATGAAAAAATAAAATACTGAGAAAGAAGTTGAAAAACTTACCTGGAATCTGTAGATACCTTCGGGGATGACGAGGATTACTTCCTCATAAATCAAATGAGAAATCTGGGGAAAGATCTTGATGCCAACATTTTCCCTAGTGACCTTAGTGTCCTCTCTACCTGCCACATGAAGGGAAAACCAATAAGTATAACAAGTAAAGATTCAAATATGTAGATAACAAATAAAATAAGAGAAATGGGAAATCATAACAAAGTAACCACTCCCTGTTAAAATCCTGATTCGGAAAGAAATGTCAGAGCAAGTCTCCCCACCAATGCGCCTCTCTCCAAATCGCTTCTTTCACCTGCAAATAAAAAATGGGTACATAAGATACAAGATGTTATCTCGGAACAATCTCAGTGCAAGAGAGAAGCAGTTTAATCATCATCACATCATTCATCCATAGGTACACAAGTAATGAATGTTAGATTTTTAACATTAAGCTAGCATTATATTAGGATCTTTAACTGAGAGAATAACAAGCACAACAATCAAACACAAGAGACAATGAACACAATGTTTTTCCATGGGGAAACCATAAATGGAGAAAACCCCGCAACTTCCTCGGAGATAGAATCAACACCAAAAGTAAAACCCCAAAACAGTAAGATGATCTCCCGATAGCAGTAACCTCTTTCTTCCTTGCCCCAGTGTCTTCTTCTTCCTCAGCTATGCGCTACAACTGAGTGTGAGTGAGTGTGTGTTAAATAGAGAGGCTAGCTCTCTATTTATACTAATTTCTGACTTGACTAAACCCAACTAGGGCCGACTTCACTAGGAGTCTAATAACCCTAGTGCCCCGGAACTATGGGGACTTTAACCCTTAAAAAATAGGAGGGTTACCCACAATGACTTGACATTACTTGTTTACATTATAGAACCTCCCGATAGGAACATTGGGGCATGACATGACTCAAGTACATTACAAATACATCCCAGAATAAACATCGAGTTACAATACATAAGAAATACAAGTGAATACATTCCGAAGTTACAATTACATCAACAATGAATCCCATAAAAATATATTTATTCAGTATTCTAGTGTTAGAGCTCATGCTTTACAATGGGGGGGGTCACCTCTATTAAATATCTTGAGAGTGTGTCCACATTTCAACAAACTATCATCCAACGGTTGAAATTATGACATCATCAATGATGGAGATCATCAATATAAGGATTAATCACATGGATCGAGATGACCACATCAAAGGGGGCACACTTTTCCTCATGGATGACTCCCTAACGTGGAAATCATGATATAACATAAGATACAACATGATAATACATAAAGGGGGGTCACTATGGGGCTTAACTCACCATAGGCCCCATTACAACTTCAGAACGTATGATATAACAATGTAATACATCATTAGCCAAGTTTAGGGGCGCCCCTTAGGGGACTTCCTCACTGACTGAGCCAAAATAAAATAATCCAGACCAAATGCTGATTGAAAACTACTGAAGGATTATTCGGAGAGCCAAACACATAATGTGACGAAATTCCAATCCATTTCCTTGACCCTAGAGGCCAAATTGATTTTTTCAGTGGAATTCCTAGTTCATTTTTGTTGGTACATCCTCTAGAGAATAATAAAATCATCATAGCTTTGTCCAGGATGAGAACTGAGGAAAACTCACTGCACTGGATGGTCCAAAGACATAGAAGAATTGTGTAAGTGACTACTCATATCCCCTGGAACACTGTAATGCTCCAGGATAACCAAAATCACTGCCACCTGTAATAAAATTTGATCATTTGACCAAAATAAAGTGATAATAATCATTGATCATGAGATATGGGGCCAAATTCTCAAAAGTGAAACCGCAGTATTGGTCTTGGGCATGTCTGAAACAAATATAAGCCATGTTGTTTTTTGATTCACTACCTTGGGAACCGTGCTTGACTTGGTCAACAAGGTTGACCAGGTTAAAGTACCCAAACTAAAGGTGAGATACTGTACCAATATGATCCTGTAAGCATCCAAGGTAAGAAATGATCCAATGGTGTATATTAAAACCAAGCTTAAATCATGTTATTAATAATCATGGTGACAATAATACTAATAGTAAGTAAGATATACATGTGCTTCTGAAAAATCTCAGAACCTTCTGGAAGTTTGCTTGTTCATGCCACACTTACAAAGTGTACACAGTGTGCTAATGCTGGTTGAGGATGAAAAACAAGGCTAGGTAAAGGGGAATGAATTCTGACCAACTTTGACTATGTGATCTCTTCGAATGGTAACCAATACACTCAACCAAAGTGACATGTACATGACAGATAACAATAGGGGATTAAGGGTAGACGTGAGGAGCTACGCGCGCTAGGGCACGAGCAAATATGAGGCACGAGCAGAGGCTCGTCGAGTGAGGCATGGTGGCGCCTGGGGGAGGGGAGGCCGCCCCCCCCCCCCCTTCGATCTCGCATGAGGATGCCTTCAGAAGGCTCCTCCAGAGCAGAGGAAAAAATATCTCACCCCCAGTCATTCCAAAATTCATCAAGAAGCTGGAGGAAATCCCTGAAATCGCCCTTCCTGAAGAAAAACCAATGAAAACAGCCTTGGCTCTGGCTAAGAGAGGCCTAGTGGGCCAGTTCATGGGGTTATGGCCTTCAGCCAAGACCACATATGATTGGATCCAGAGGAACTGGAAGCCCAACCTGAAACAAGGTGTAACCTGTTACCCCGTTGGGAGAGGGTTTCTTGTGTTTGAATTCATCTCAGAAGAAGACCGGGATTTAGTCTTCAGGAATGGTCCCTACTTCATGGGAACGCAGGGCCTATATCTGAACAAATGGACACCAGACTTTGACCCCGCGATCGACCTCCCCAAAGAGGTTCCAATGTGGGTCAGGCTCCCCAATCTCCCAATGCATTGCTGGGACTTTGACACTCTGAAGAGAATAGGGAACGGAATCGGCCACTTCATTGATAAAGCCGATAACAAAGGACAATACTACCGCGCCAGAATTTGTGTTGAAGTGGATCTTGAAGCCGGCCTACCTGAGGCAGTAAAACTAACAGTTGGATACTGGACCCACTACCAGAAATTGGACTACGAACACTTGCCCTTAAAATGCAGGAACTGTCAAGAACACGACCACTTCCAAAGATACTGCCCCAAACTGGCTGCTGAAAAAGAAGATGCGGAAGGATGGCAGAAAGTGAAGAAGGGGAAAACCTTTAGCAACACCAAAAACAAGGAGAAAACGATCCAAGAACCACCAAAGGAAGGAAATCCAGCACCCAACCTTCAGGAAACTTCTAATGAGGCCCAAAACCCTGCACATGGTACAAAAGCTGGCAAAGCTCGGGGGACACAAAGCCCAAGCGATTCTGCCCTTCATCGGTCTGCCTCCAGTCTGCCAAAGGAACACACCAGCCTGAGCTCGGAAACAGGAGCTGATTCCTTTGAGGAAGGTGACACTAAAGCAAGTAGTCCGTCAGTCTCTCCAAATCAACCAAAGAGGGGACGGAAGCCTGACAAGAAAAGAAGGGAAGAACAGTCCTACAAGGATGTAGTTCAAGGATCACAGCACACCATTCCAGAAATGATGAACACCAGATCGGGGATGAAGATAGGGAAAACCCCGAAAGGGGTCATCCCCCTCAAACAGGAAAATAATGCAATACGTCTCCTGGAACTGCAGAGGACTAGGCACCCCTCTAAAAGAAGAAGCTATAAGGGATTTAGTAAGAGTATTGAGGCCGGAAGTCCTACTAATCCAGGAGACGAAAATGGAGGAGGAAGCTCTCCTCCGAGCAAGGAACTCATTTTGGAAGAAAGGCCTAGGTAGGGTTGTGAGCGCTAGAGGAGCCTCGGGAGGCTTGGCAACTTTCTGGGACTCCGTAAAGCTTGATCTTGTAGAAGAAGAAGGCACCACGCATTGGCTTTTCACCAAGTTGTACCATAAAGAATCCGGTCACTTCGTAAGTATTTTTAACCTGTATGTTCCTATCTCTTTTGTGGAAGAAAAAGAGTGCTAGGATTCTTTAAAAATCTTCCTAAACCAACATAACCCTGAGAATCTAGTTGTAGCTGGAGACTTAAACGTAACCCTTGCTCTAGCAAAAAAAAAGGGGGGATCAACAGTCCGGGATCCTGCCAGAGAATGGGTGGAAGACTTGATGCTGGATTGGGACCTTGTAGATATCACCCCTGACAGAGGAAAGTTCACCTGGTCCAATAAAAGATTTGGGCCTGGCCACATTGCTGCCCACCTAGACCGGTTCCTTATTCATTCCTCCTTCCTTACTCTTGGCCTCATGGCTTCCTCTAAGATCCACGCGCATTACACCTCCGATCATAAACCAATCTCGCTAACCCTCTCCCCTGAAGTTCAGTAAGGCCCCATCCCCTTCCGTTTCAGCCTCTTATGGGTAGATAAGGATGGCTTCCTTGACATTGTGAACAAATCCTGGAACGAACCGATTTATGGGTCTCCCTTCTTTGTCTGGGAAGGAAAATTAAGAAGGCTCAAAGCTGATCTGAAAACTTGGGCTAAAGGTCTAAGATCCCCTACAGATGAAAGGAAAAGAATCCAGAAAGCTCTAGAGCGGCACCAACTGGCCATGGAAGAGTCCCCTATCACCCTTGATTTGCTCAATAGGGAAGCTGATCTCCAAAGGAAGTACCACAAAGCGTGCAGAGAGGAGGAAACCTACTGGAGAGTCAAATCAAGAATGCTCTGGCTTCAAGCTGGAGACAAAAACACTACTTTTTTTCACAAGCAGGCTCAAGCTCGGAAAATCTACAACTCCATCAATGAAATTCGGATGCAAGACCAAATAATAAAGGACACCAACGGCATTAAGGAGGCTTCCCACTCCTTCTTCAAAAAGCTTTATTTTGCCCCGGACCTGGACCCAGTGGATCCAAACTCCTTCCCTCTATCAGTGATTCCAAAGTTGATAAGTGAAGAGGAAAACCAGCTACTGAACATTCCTGTGAGCATTCATGAAATTAAAAAATCCCTCTTCAACATGGACCTGGACAAAGCTCCCGGGCCAGATGGATTTACAACCCGGTTCTATATCTCTTGTTGGGACATAATTAAAAGGGACTTGTACAGAATGATCAAGAAGGCTCAAATCTGCTCCAAATTGGGAGGCAGCACTAATTCCTCAATCCTGGCTCTCATTCCAAAAGAAAAAGGAGCCAGGAATTTCAATAGGTTCCGACCAATCTCCCTTTGCAATACTGGCTACAAAATCACAACCAAAATAATGGCCAACAGACTCAAAAAAATTCTGCCAAAATTGATTTTGGAAAACCAAGGTGGGTTTGTTAGAGGTAGACAGATTCTAGACAATATAATCTTAGTCCAAGAAGCCATTCATTCCAGCTATAGGAATAAAGAGAAAGGAATGGTAGTTAAGTTGGACTTAGCCAGTCCCTTTGACCGAGTCAAGCATGACTTCCTCTTTGCTGCCATGAGAAACTTCGGGTTCAATCAGAATTTTATTCAGTGGGTTAAAGCCTGTATATCAGCTCCCTGGATAGCTCCGCTGATTAATGGTCGGCCTACCAAGTTCTTCCAGGCCTCAAGAGGTTTAAGGCAAGGCTGCCCTCTCTCTCCAGTTCTCTATGTCATCCAGGATTCCGTTCTAAGTTTCTAGCTGAATAAAAGTCTCCAAAACAGAGCTCTCTCAGGCATAAGAATAGCTCCCAAGGTTAAGGATGTAAACCACGCCCAGTTCGCTGATGACACTCTATTATTGGGAGTGGCCAACCTCAGAACAGCCAGGAATTTCAAATCAGAACTTGACTGCTACATGAACAGCTCTGGAAGTGAAATAAACTTCCACAAAAGTAAGATTTATGGCTGGAACTGCTCCCCTCTCGAAATGCTAAACATCTCTCGAATCCTTGACATGGAAGGCATCTCATTCTGGGACACCTTTACCTACCTGGGAATCCCTATATTCAAAGCCTCTCCTAAAGTTGCCCACTGGCTGCCCTTCTGGACAAGCTCAAAAACAAAATCCAAGCTTGGGGAGCATCCTGGCTCAACAAGGCAGGTAAAATTATTTTGATTAATTCTGTCCTCACCAGTCTTCCTATTTATCAGTGTTCAGTTCTGTTAGCTCCCAAAACCATAACAAACAAGATTGAAGAGCTGCTCCGGCGTTTCCTCTGGGAGGGGGGACGAAATAATGAAAAGAAGTTGCATCTTGTTAGCTGGGACAAGATCAAAAAGTCAAAGCTAGAGGGGGGCCTTCAAATCAGAGATGTTGCCACCCAAAATCTAGCCATGGGTGGCAAAATTCTCTGGAACATGATTTCTGGCAAGAATACTTGGAGCAAGCAGATCCTCCAAAAAAAATACTTCACAGGAAACAGAAAAAGGTGCCTAGAAAAGCCTCCTAAAATGCAGACGGGTTCTCCGATCTTCTTGCTCTGCAAAAAATCCTTGCCTTACTTCACAACCAAGCTTACATGGATACCTGGAAATGGAGCAAACATAAAAATCTGGGATGATTCTATACTAGGAGATCAACCTTTTAACAGCCTGAACGAGCTGAGGAACATCCAAGCCTGGCTTACTGACAACAATTGCAGCACGCTGTGGGATATTTCCTCATGGGGAAATGATGATAAAGAATCTTGGGTAAGCTGGAACCTTGGTGATTATCCGGACGAGCTTAAGGAGGAAGCGCTATTGCTGTTGGATATTCTTCAAGGGAAATCGCCCATCACTGCCAAATCTAAAGATAAACGGGGCTGGGGCTCTGGCACAGGTAAATACTCTACATCTGCCGGTTATGCTCATATTCTGGAATGGCCTTGGGTTCCCCCCAATCCAGGCCTGTGGAAAGCTGTATGGAAATACCCGTCCATCCCAAAAATTAATATTTTCACCTGGCAATTGCTTCATAACAGCATTCTCACCAATGACAATCTCAAGAGGAAAGGCTGGGTTGGACCTTCTCATTGCCCACTGTGCAAAAACGCTGAAGAAAACGCAGATCACTTGATCATAGCCTGCGATTTCACTCAGGAGGCCTGGAGAATAATGCTTGGCCCCATCGCTATCAGTTTACCCAGCTCAGTAGTGGATATGGTAAGTCGCTGGCTCCACCTTTATCCCTACGACCTGAGCAAAAATAATCTTATCAAAACCACGTGGATGTGGATCCCCAAGTTCCTGTCATGGAAAATTTGGTTGGAGCGAAATAATAGAATTTTCAAGGAAGAAAGCAGGGTCCCAACTCAAATCGCTGTCAAAGCCCGGGTCATGCTATCTGAAGCATTAAAAATAAAGGCTCCCAAAAGCAACACGGCCCCTCCAAAAGATTAATATTTTTGGTGATTCCAGGATGATAATTAAAGCGGTTCATACCCAGAAGGTGCCCTCCGACATTTATCTTGCCCAAATTTTCAGGAAAGTCCGCCTCCTTCTCTCTCACTTCAGAATTTATAAGGCTCAGCATGTGCTAAGGAACCTAAATAGCCTTGCGGATGCTGAAGCCAATCGTGGTGCTCTTCTGAACAAAAGCCAGCTAATTGTCAATGGAGGAAGCTCAATTTGCGCGATCCCATAAGGATAAGGAAAGGAAGATCATCAAGATCAGAAGTTGTAAGGGAATTAAGCTGGAAAGGAAGACCATAATAGTGAATCAGAATATGCTATGTAAAGGCCCTGGCAGCCCATTTGCCAGTCTTTAACTAAATTTTAACCATTTTTGTCAAAAAAAAACAATAGGGGATGAAGGGCAGATGATCCTTACATTATACAAAGAATGAGTGCTCAACCCCTTGGTCATTGACTACCTTTTAAACATTTATACTTTTGCATCATTTAGATATAATTTTTATGCATTCCGATGCTTTAGCCTTTAGCAACATTGTTTGGTGGAGCACTTGTTTTGAGGACCAAAGGAAAGCTACCCGGTGAACCCAACTACAATGGCCAAGCCACATACTTCATAGCCAAAGACACATAACAAAATGGATTCTATCATACACAAGGGTCAAGATGGGGAAAAATACTCAATCTCATAAGTCTCAATCAATCTAAATCATTGGATAAAATTCAACAATGGATGAACTGGATAGACGGGGACAAATGACACATGGAACCAACCTAGCACTAAGGTTTACTATTGTTCAAGCATGGCATGAGCAACAGTCTCCACAACAATCCCTTTGATTAGTCATAGCACAAGTTCAAGTGTCAGTACATATATAAGCATAGGTCACCATAATCATCCTAACAAGATAAGCATAGGTGTTTGATATACATCATAGAGCAAAATAAAACTATAGAAGCATATACTTGATCTCACCATATATACTTGTCTCCATCTAATAGGCCCCTACGTAACTGTGTGTACCATATCTGATTTGCTACTATGCTTGAAATGAACTAGGTCATCAATAAAAGCATCTCAATGGACTAATTAATCTCAGTCCTGACAAGGAACATCTAATGAACAAGGCTCTCGAATGGCTGAAGTTGTAATGATCCATACTAATACCCCATGTAAAAAATAGCTCAAAATAGAATAAGAAATATGTAAGATAAGTATATATGTTACATCAAGATACCCAATTACAAATATATATGTAATAACAACACCAAAACCATTCAATTAACCATCAAACATGAAACGATTCGATTAACATTAAACTAATTAATTTTAAAATGAAAATATTCTAAACAAAATGACTAATTAGATAAAAACATGTGTTGAATTTCATTTTTTAAATTTAAACCCTCTAATTTTTTAGACAAATACTATTTTTATTTTATTATAAATACTTTGTGATACACTTGGTCATTCTCATAGAAAAAAATATTTTAAAACAAAATTGTTTTCTACATTTTTAAAACTTAACATCAAATACAAAGTTGATATAAAATAAAATGGTTTATTAGTTCAATGTAAACATTTATTTGTTAACTTTAAAAATGAAATTATGAATATATTCTTTTATATAGATAACGAAAGTACTAACACTTTTTTGTTTTACTTTTAAAAATGAAAATTACATTAGGAATATATTCTTTTATAGAGATATCTATATTTCACTGTTTTGTCACATGTGGTTTCACTATTTCGGTTTGTGTTTGGTTGTCTATCGGACATATTTTAAAATGCCTCATTGATTAGTTTATTGATTCTTTAAAGGAATGTTTTATTGCATGGAAAAATAAGCCTTTAAATTGGTTTTTTTATTATGTTTAATTTTGTGAGAAATTTGGTATTGCAGAAATAAAAGGATTTTTGATGATACTATTTTAGATATTTTATCTATCTCTCTGAAGATTCTGAATGTTTTCTTTGTACTCGGTCATGAAGATAAAACTGTCAGATTGTCAAAGCTCAGCCCTATAGTTCTTAAAGATTTGGCCCCCACTTACAGGTTGATCGGATTCTTTGATGGGCCTCACAAAAGGACTTTTCACTTTCTGTGGTTGGTGCTCTTCTATGGATTGATGAGGTCAGTTTTTATAAATTCTGGATGGGTTGTAGCTCTGGCTCAAATTCCAAGGGGGAGCTCCTCTCCTTCTGGGTCTTTCTTCTGTTCACTAGGCGTCTCGGTTTGGATGGGATCCACATTATGGTGATTCCTGCATTATTATTGATTGGGCAAAAACCTCTCATGGGACAAATCTCATTTATCTAGGGGCTTGGTTGAAGAAGACCAGGCTACTGATTAATAACTTTCAAAACATTGCGTTCTCTCATATCTACAAGGAGCTGAATTCTCAAGCTGACCTATTGTCTAAGCGTGCTCTTTTGGCTGCAGATGGTTTTATTTTCTTTGAGCTCCGGTCTACAGGTTCTCTTGCCTCGGAGGGCTGCGTTCAAACTATCTTTTCCTGAGCTTTGGGTGGACCATTTTGGTGTTTTGTCCATTCTTTTATTTTTGTCTCCCTATTTTGGGCCTATCTTTTTTCCTTGAATAAGGATTCTATTAGATCTATTATTAACTATCATGCCTACATTTCTTTGGGATGTGCCCACTAGTTCATTGGTTTGTGCTATCGTTCTGGTTTATTTTTGGGATCATGTTATTTTTTTTTTACTATGTTAATGTTCATGTGACTCTTCTAGTTTATACTTTTATGTATATTGCTTTCTACCTTTTTCATATACTTCAATAAAGTATAGTTATTTTTCATGGAAAAAAAAAGAAATAACAAAAGCACTTCTAAATAAAGTGTAAGATTGATATAATGTTTTTAGTTTTTTTTCATATTGATAAAATTATATATTTATAAGGTGTAAGATTGATATAATGCTTTTTAGTTTTTTTCATATAAAATTATATTTTTATTATTAAAAATTAAAATGTCAAGATAATGATAATTTTATTTAATGAGTATATTAATAATTATTAGAAATTAAAATATTAAGCTCATGATAATTTTATGTAATCAAAATGTTAATAAAACTCATAAATTCTTTATTTTCAAAGTTTTTTTTTAAACTATTATATTCTTGGTTTTAATGTGCAGCAGAACATGATATTCATTGTGATATGATTGATTTTATTCTTTAATCTTAAAAATGTTTAGAAAATAATTATCAATAAAATAATGTATTAAAAATATTTTATTTTATTTTATAAATATTTAGGTTCATAAAGTTATATTGATGTTGATAATGATGATAGTTATATTTTATTATCTATTATATCCTACTTTAAGAAAGAAAAGTAAGGAATTATTTCTATGTGAAAAAAACTTGGATTTAGGAGTGTTTCTAAATTACAATAATTTTGATGAGATAGAAGGTTAGGTAGGTTAGTGTTGCAATGCAAATTTTGAAACTGCGATCTTATGTGAGTGTACGCAAGGAAATCTAAGAGGAAGTGATGTTCATACTCAACACTCACAGTCTCACAAAGATTCATCCCAGAGAGTTTTAGGAAATGCCCAACACCTTGTTTCACTATGCACCTCATGAGAGTTCATTCTTATTTTAGCTACATGGATCTTCTTCTTTACGCTAGTTAAAATAGAGAGATAATTTTTATCTTCAAGATTAACGTTAATGCCCTCTTTGTAATATCTTAATTTTCTTTTATCCTTTAAATTTTCATCATGCCACATCATCAATCCCCCACATCTTTAAGGTAGTTTTTTGAAGTCTTTGGTCTCCCAAGTTATTTAATTTTTTATCATGCTCTCAATGGAGAAAGACCCACTTTAATGAGGAGAGTATGATATGATGTATTTCTTTTAATTTTAAGATTGTGAGTTCTAAATCACTTATGGATTTGCTCAATCCTTCTCCAAGATTCTCTAGAGATGTTGCAACCCCAAACTTCACACCCATACAAGAGAAGGGGGGTGGCAAGATATTCAAAGAGGAACTTAGTTTCATCTCGAGGTTTGTTGACTTAAAATTGTTTTCAAGACCATAATAAGATTTCCATGTTCCATTGATCATTTTCTCGATGTTGTAGTTCCAGTTAAACTTGTGATGGATATGAATCCCAATATATTTGTAGGAAGTTGCTTCCTCCAAGTTAATATTGTCATACAAAAAATGAGTGTAAGTGACCTTAATAGATTTTATCATTATAAATTTGGTTTTGTTGGTATTGATAATCATTCCCATACCAGAGCATGAAGCCTTTAGAATTCTTAATTATTTATAAATTTATTAGAGGGATATCTTGCCAAAAGAATAATATCATCAACATAAAGGAGGATGATGACAATTCTTTCTAACGTTGTTCTAGTGCAACCTCCTCTACTAAGAAACCTTCTAACTTATCAATGTATATAGTAAATGTTAGAATAATCAACCCATAGTTAGCTACCTTAGACATTAATTAATCCAATTTTTGTCTTATTTGCATAGTTTCCATATTCCACCTTATGCAAGTTGTCCTCCACATCTCCAAAGTGGTCAAACTTGCTAAATGTGAGTCATGGAGCGCTTGGGAAACCACTTGGAATCAAATCTGCTTTATTCCTGGCCTTCCTAGTGCATGTCTGTTTTTTCTGTTTTATTGCCTGCTTTTTCTGAGTTTTAAGGCAATTGGGAAAGTTTGACTAGGTGAAGTTAACTTGTTTTTTGTCCTCATCATCCTCCACTCTTTTCTCCTAAGAAAAGCATGTATGAGTTGTCCTTCCATCGTCTATTAGCTTTCCTAATTGATTTTGCCAATTCGTTAGCTCCTAGACAGATTTGGAAACTGCTTTATGCACCTATGGGGGATTTGCTTAGATTTAGTAAGCCTGCTTTTGACCAAATTCGAATGGCATCCTTATGCATTCGAATCTCTCATGTAATTATTTATTGTGGAATCCTATGACTTCATAGGGTTGGCTATTGTACACTTATTCAATACAGATTAGTTTTCTGCTCCATATTCAGTCTCCTTTGTGTGTAATTTGCATGTGTAATTGGCAATTTTTGTGAGTGTAATTGTTCTAACACCTGGGTTCAATTTCCACAGTAAAAAGGGCAGGGGAATGAGGGAATCCTTACGTAAGTCATATATTACAATTGACATCTTCCAACTAACCCTCAATGTTCTTAAACTTGACAATGACATTCTCATACAAGTTTATTGCAATGGATCTCAACTTGAAAGTATCCTTTAAATATTCTAATCTTTTCCACAAGGTATTTCTAAGTATTGTATCAAAATCTTTCCTAAAGTCCACAAAGCAGAAAAGGAGATTGATTTTATTATTGTGGCATTCCTTTGTAATGATCCTAAGAGTAATGAGGTGGTTGATTGTGGAATGATACCTTCTAAAACCAATGTTCCCTTTATCCCTTTTACCTTGAATTTCTAGCCATATGTTGATTCTCTTTTTCAAAAATACACCATATAAATTGGCTAAGAGAGGGCTTTAATTATAATGGTCCTATAATTAGAGAGGTTATTTTTATCGCCACTTTTACAAATGAGTATAATAAGTCTCCTAATCCAAGTTTTAGGGAATCCTTACTTGACTACTGGATTGAAGAGATGGTGGATGTGAGGGAGAACGAATCCCCTATTTTTTAGTATTTATGCTTGGTAGCCTTCAATGTACTTAGTTTTCCCATTCTCAAGGCGCTTGATCCCAAAATCCATATATTCTAAAGAAAACACTCCATCCTACATAAAAGGGGGTTGAATGTTGTCCATGACATCATGTGTTATGTAAATCTTCTTAAGATAAGAATTCCGATCCTTCAATACAATCATATTATTCTCTTATTATTCTCTTTAGTTTTAAGAGTTAGACTATTTGCCTTCAGAATTACTTAGGATCTATCTTATAAAAAGTTTCTCATGGTTATTACTTATATAGGCCCTTTTTTTTAATGAGGGATTTGTGCTTGTTTATCTTGTCAACTTTAAGGACTCATCAATAAATTCCTTGATTTATCCTCTTGCAATTTTACACTCTTTATCATGAGTTGATTTATCTTCTTGTAATTTTGCATTCTTAATCCTACCAAGAGTTAATCATTCTATTTATATTTTATTCAACACTTCAAGAAAGAATTTATTAATGAAATATGTGAAAGTTGTAGAAACATTATGATATGTCTTCTATATTGCCCTTTATTAGAATGAGGAAAGAGATTATTATTTAAATCATTTGGAAAAAGATAAGCTTTACTTCTCTTCTCTTAAACGTTAAGTACTTTTGATTATATCACAATTTGTTTCTATAGAACTATTATGTACAATAAATTTGAGAATTAGAATTAAAAGTTTTGATTCAAGTCAAATTCATAGTTATTTAAAATATCAAAATTTATAATTAGTTATAGTCTATTATATTATAGTCTATTATATTATAATATAATTAGTTATAGTCTATTATATTATAATATAATAATTCTGTATAAATTTTATTAAAAATAATAATTATATAATATTAAATTAAAATTTAAATAGTTATTTAAAATATCAAAATTTATAATTAGTTATAGCCTATTATATTATAATATAATAATTATGTACAAATTTTATTAAAAATAATAATTATATAATATTAAATTAAATTTTAAACAACTAATTAAATAGAAATACAAAATAATACATTATAAAATATTTCAGATTATAAAAAAAAAGTTCTCCATAATTCATATACTTTCAGAATTAAAGGTTCAAGATCGCCAATTCATTTCACATATGATACATTTTCAATTAAATATATCCATATCCATAGATATAAATCTTAGCTTTTAAAGTTCATGTAAAGTATATAACTCAAAGCCTATACTTGTTTTTTGATTTACATAACATATATCCATGTTTGGCATTTTCATTTTTATTATTATTATTATTATTTGTTAGTATTTTTTTAATCATTACTAAAAGTGTAAATTCAATGATCGATAATTAGGCCGAAGGCTTTCTTTATCCAAGGTTGGGTTTGAAAAACCCTATACCTCTTTTCGTCTTCCATTGATTAAATAAAACGTGACACGTTGGATTAGAGTTGGAAGAGTACAATTGAAAGGCAGTGGTTTGAGGCAAGCGATAAGCACCCCGCAGCAGAGTGATTAATGCTGCTGGGCCTCTGACAAACTATTATTCTCCGTGTGCATTCTATCCTAGGCCAGACCTTTCTGGCTACCGTGTTTGCATGTCCATCCTCGGGTGAGTGATGTTATCATGTATGTCATATACCAAGTCCATGCATATAATGCATAATATATATATCCTGTCCCTTCAATGTTCATACACGGTGTTCAAAAAAGCAAATTTGAATTTCAAATCTCAAATGCCTGCGCTCCACGAAAGTTACCAAAGGACGGTTCCTCACCAATTCCCTCCATTCTCCGCCATGGCAGAAGATCCATCAAGGATACCTCCGAAAACTCGCCCTCGGTAGTTCAAATCTTATGCATTGGAGGAGCGCCTTCATGGCTTGCAAGTTTCTTAGAAGGAAATAGGTGAAAGGATGTTGTTCTCTCCATACTAAGGCTATGATGAAGGCGGTGAGCATTTTGCAACAGTTCATAAGATTTTTGGGGCGAGCATTGTCTGGAAATATTTGCTATATATTTTCATATTCTAGTGTTGCCAAACAGTTGTCACATATCCTACAAGGCACATGATCAACTACAAGATCCAGTCTATGCCTGCTTAGGGCACATTTCCTCCTTGCACCAACTGGTATATGAACTAAATAGCCTTAGCGTCTGCATTATTTGTTGTTATTTCCATAAATTGCTTCTGCTTGTATCTCTAGGTCTCAAGATATGTGTAATGTAGATATGTGTAATGAATTTTTTACAGGAGTTGGCAGGCCGAAATAACCTTCACGAGCGTGGGTGGCCAGCATCATTTCATTCGGTGTTTCATCCATCTCCATGAATCATCCTGACAACACCACATCAGTTCCAGGCACATCTCTCTGCCATGTCATCCTATCTCCTAGCGCTACAAGGCATTCTTGTCTCATTAAATTCTCTGGCATTTTCTTAACAAAATTTCAGTTCCTAAACCAAATCCTATCCAATTTCTGGTCTAGTCGGGTTCAGTGCGTGGAATGTTCATAGAAACAACTGCAACATCTCATGGGAAATACCTACGCACTTTGCCATCTTGCTTTCCCTTATATATTAACTCTAGCTAGCACATGAATTCATTCACCGAAGTTTAATTATGGATATGTTTTTGTGAAGCCCCTTTGTACTTAAAAATATCCATGTTCATTAAATATTTTGAAAATAATAACTATATTATATTAAAATAGTATATTATAACTAAGCAGTTATTTTGAGAAGAAGAGAGTCCCGATGGGAAATGGGAAGAGTAGGGTTATGGTAAATTTAATTAATTTACATATTAAGTTATAAAAATATAATATGATAATTATTTAACCTATAAAACTTGTGAGAGATGCATTATGGAGGGGAATGCACTAAGCTATTTTCATTAATTGTATTTGAATCTTGTCCATTTTTTTTCCAAAAATATCTTTGAACATTAATCTTTTTTAGTTCATATGAGTTATACATAATTATTAATGAATATCTATAATGATAAATCCTTAGTTATTCAATTATAAAATGATCTTTTCCTTAATAAGAGAAACACCATGTTTAAATATTTTAAAATAATTACTATATGTTAAAATATTATTAAACAAGGAGTAGTTATCTTGAGAAGAAGAGAGCCCCATTGGATAGCTTTGCGCATATATGAAAGCACTTTCATATATTCATGTGCAGATATGAATGCACACATATATGGAAGCGCTTTAGTATATGCGCACAAGCACGGTAATAAAATGCATATACGGAAGTGCTTCCATATATGCACGCACATATACATAAGTGCTTTCATATATGCATGCGTCTATATATGCGCAAGGGTACAGAAGCACATATGTGCATATTCAAAAGCACAATGCATATACAGATGCACTTCTAGTATATACACCGATATATACACTAATGTATATACCAATGTATACACTAGTGTATATACCGGTGTATACACTAATATGTATTACTAGTGGATATACTAGTATATGCGCACGCATATACATAAGTGCCTTCCATATACATAAGCACTATTCCATATATATACATGTGCATATACAAAAGAGCACTTCCATATGTGCCAACATATACAAAAGAGCCTCCATATGTGCACACATATACGGAAGCGCTTCCGTATATGCACATGTTGAAAATGTTGCATACACTAGTAATATACATATATATATACCAGTATTACATATACTGGTATATACACCAGTATATATACTGGCATATACACTAGTGTATATTACTAGTGCATATGCCATTATATACACTAGTGTATATACCAGTATATACACTAGTGCATATACCGGCATATACATTGGTGTATATTCTACTACTAATACACTAGTAATATATTATACCAGTATATACATTAGTGTATACAATGGCATAATATACACCAGTGTATATACCGGTATATGCACTAGTGTATATCCCTAGTATATACACCAGTGTATATACTAGTGTATACATAGCTTATAGGTTCAAGCACTCTTTTGTGTATGCACATGCATAGACGAAAGCACTTCCGTATATGAGTACATATATACGGAATGCACTTTCATCCATATACACGTGCATATATAGAAGAGTGATTTTGTATGTATGGAAGGAGCTTCGTATATGCATCCACATATATAAAAGATCTCTTTTGTATATGAACACGCATATAGTAAAGCGCTTATGTATATGCGTACACATATACGGAAGCGTCTTCCATATATGCACACACATATATAGAAGCATCTTTCATACATACGAAAGCGCCTTCCATACATACAAACACACTCTTTCGTATATGCTCACACATATATAGAAGCACCTTTTGTATATGCACGCACATATACAGAAGCGCCTTCCATATATGCGCACACATATACAGAAGCACCTTCTATATATGCGTGTACATATACAAAAGCTCCTTCCATATATGCATACCTTTTATATATAATCATATATACAAAAGATATACATACTAGTGTATATACCTAGTATATACACAATGCATATACCTAGAATATACACTAGTGTATATACGATATATACTAGTATATATCTAGTATACATACTAGGTATATATACCTGATATATATGCTAAGTATATACACTAGTGGTGTATATGCTATATATATTAGTATATACACCAGTGTATATAACTAGTATATATACTAGGTATATACACTAGTGTATATACCTAATATATATACTAGTGTATATACCTAGTATATATACTAGTTATATACACTGGTGTATATACTAGTATAATGATTTTCTGGTATAATACCAGCATATACACTAGTGTATATACTAGTATATCCTCTTTGGCTCTTGCTTGTTGTTCATAATTGGAAATTCATAGTTTTTCTCCAATTATGTTCTAGATCACACATATGTGAAGACTTTTGATAATATCATTTGCACAAGTTAAGAAAAATGGATTTTTTATGCAATACGTGCAACCATTATAACTTTTAGCATATATTTAAGAGTAGTAGTAAATAATAATCACAAATTTAACTTTAGTTTGTACAATTAAATTTACAAACTATTTCTTATCTAATGATGAGAGATGGAATCTAAATTTGAAGCAATCACATAAGGTCCTATGTCATCTAACCTTACTAGGGTGACCTTGACTCTCAATCTTATCAGGATGAATGCTTCATGGGTTAGGCTAATACTAAGTCTTAAAAAAATGCACTCCTTCACATCGCCACCCCTTAACCCCCACCTTATGAGGATTTAAGGTTTTTGTAAATGGTATGGAAATGATGGTGCGCATGGGGCAAAGCACGGGGACTTCACTTAGTGAACATCTCACATAGCACCTGCGATCATGGGATATTAAGGAATACCCTTAATTTCCAGAGATATTGACCCAAACTCTTTTTGTTGAAACCCCCTCCCAATACTTAAAACCTCCTCCCGACTCCTTTTTATACCTCAATCCTTATAAACCACTCTACCCACCCCCACCTTAAACCCCTCATCCCCCCAATACCTGCAATATATTGGTTCAATTTTTAATAATTTTAAAACCCAAAATATGAACTAACATGATAGGATATTGGTCAACAAGTGACGCCCCCATGGGGTAAAGGTGTACAAATTCACACAAATGAACACCTTCACCCTCGATTGCTACCATCTTATCCCTTCCCCCATGACCACTCAGTCTTACCATGAAAGTCCTTTAAGTGGGTGATAAGGTCTTAGCATTGATAATATACTAGTTTGTTCCTTTGAAGTGAGTGAAAGGGTCCTCATTGTGACAATAATACTAGAGGTAGGGATAACCCTTATAGCTCTCTAGCTTGCATAAGTGATACCATACATTCTATCTAGTTCATGGCTAGGTTTTCATACATGATTGTCTCTATAATTTGATTAGTTCTATTTAATAGAGTAACCAATCAAATCTAATAATTGTGTTAGTTTCTATTTATTCTCCTGTGGTTTATTATCCAACATCCTTTTCAATCGTCATGTACTTTGTCACTTTGGATTTCATTCTAGTTGTTTGGATTTAATTCACACTCATTTTCCTCAATTCTAATTGTCTATTTTATATCAACAACTTTTCATGCTTGTTCTCCTATGTTGATCATCATACATGCTCCTCGTCATCTTTTTCTATATGATAAATTATCTTTTGGAGATACATACTATAATTGACACTTAAATCACTCAACAAATTTATAACATCTTTACAAGCACTAAGAAGTACATTGTTTAATGGAAACAATTTGAATCCTACAGCAAGTTGAGCATAACATTAATTAATAAATGATAACTAAGAAACTAACAAAATTTAAGAACTTATACCTGTATATGCAATAGTGTATATACTAGTATATACACTCGTGCATATACCAGTATATACACTGGTGTATATTATACCGGCATATACACTGATGTATAAAATACCGATATATGCACTACCGGTATAAGCATCCGAGTTCTGAGCCAAGGTACAATGGTGTAAGATGCATAATATCATCGTTAATGTTTCAATGTACATACACAAAATTCCAATCTATTCCATAAGATTTTACGTATGATAATCTAATTTTTCAAAGTAATATACACTAATGTATATTACAGTATATACAGTAGTAATATACACTAATCTATATAACTGTATATACACTAGTAATATACACTAATGTATATAACAATATATATACTAGTGTATATATGGGTATATGCACTAGTGTATATACCGGTATATACATTAGTGCATATACCAATATATATATATAGTTGTGTATATTATAATGGTATATACATTAGCGCATATACCCATATATACACTGGTGTATATTATACTAGTAATGCACTAGTGTATATACCGGTATATACACTAGTGCATATACCAGTATATACATTGGTGTATATTATATCGGTATATACACTAGTGCATATACCAGTATATACATTGGTGTATATTATATCGGTATATACACTAGTGCATATACCAGTATATACACTAGTGTATATTATACATGTATATGCACTAATGTATATATCGGTATATACACTAGTGCATATACCAGTATATACACTGGTGTATGTACCAGTATATACATGGGTGCATATACCAGTATATACACTAGTGTATATTATACCGGTATATACACTAGCGCATATACCCATATATACATTGGTGTATATTATACCAATAATGCACTAGTGTATATACCGGTATATACACTAGTGCATATACCAGTATATACATTGGTGTATATTATATCGGTATATACACTAGTGCATATACCAGTATATACATTTGTGTATATTATACATAATACACTAGTGTATATATCGGTATATACACTAGTGCATATACTAGTATATACACTGGTGTATGTACCGGTATATACATGGGTGCATATACCAGTATATACACTGGTGTATATTATACCGTATATACACTAGCGCATATACCAATATATACACTGGTGTATATTATACCGATATATGCACTATTGGTATAATATACACCAGTGTATATACTGGTATATGCGCTAGTGTATATACTAGACCCAATATATACACTAATGCATATACCAGCATATACATTGGTGTATATTATACCGGTATATACACTAGCGCATATACCAGTATATACACTGATGTATATTATACCGGTATATGCACCCAGTATATACATCGATGTATATTATACCGTATATACACTACTAGCGCATATACCAGTATATACATTGGTGATATTATATTGGTAGTGCATATATCGGTATAATATACACCAGTGTATATACTAGTATATGTGCTAGTGTATATACCGATATAATATACATTAGTGTATATACTGGTATATGCACTAGTGTATATACTGGTATATGCACTAGTGTATACACTAGTGCATATACCAGACCCAGTATATACACTGGTGTATATTATACTGATATATACACTAGTGCATATACCCGTATATGCATTGGTGTATATTATACTGGTAGTGCATATAGCGGTATAATATACACCAGTGTATATACTGGTATGCACTAGTGTATATACTGGTATATACACTAGTGCATATACAGGTATAATATACACCAGTGTGTTAAGTCAGTAAATTTTTCTCCATTTTTGGTTTGTTTTCAATCTACTTCAGTGAAGGTTTTGTTTTTAAGTTTTAAAGTTTAGTCCCCTTCAGGAGCTATATGGATGATTGCATAGGTTTTGAGCCCAGTCTTTTAAATTTTATTTGATTTTTGTTGGTCTTTTATATTTTAAAAGGGGTTAAAGAAGGTCATATTTTCAAAAGTTGATTCATTAATGTGTTTAGAGAGCAGTTAGACTTGTTTATTGAACTTAGCAATTCTCTAAACCTTCGACAATTTGGTTGAAAGTTGAAAAACTGCGAGAATTTGGCCCAGAAACTATTCTTGTAGCGCTGGATGAAAATTTAACAAAGGGCACGCTACAAGAATATCGTGGCCCTTTGTTTTTTCAAATTTCAAATGGATTTCAATCATGATTGCAGTATGTGAAGCTCTAATCGTATTATGTGAGTGGTTTAACACATGTTGACTACAGTTTAGACACGATTTCAGGCAGTTATCAGTCTCGCAACCAAACAGGTTCATCATTGCTTATGATGCGGAGTCAGTTGAACAAAAATCCATAAATATCGGTCTAAACTGGCGTGTTTTATATTTTACACACATTATCAGAGTAAATAAGGCTTCGTGAAGTAGAGTTAACTGCTTGAAAGGAGGAATTTGTTTCTGTGGAGAGGAGACAGCGTTATTTCAGCCAGCGAAAATAAGGGCTTCCTCATTCGCTTACTTGCAGTCAAGAAAATTACATGGAGACACCTGTACGCATAAGGAGCAACCGTTGGTAGCCCAAAACAAAGGTATAAGCTGTGGCAGTTGGAAAATTGACAGGTATTTTAACACGAACCCATCTAATTGAAGAAATTGGGTTTTTCTTGCTGGAGGATATTTTGAAGAAATTGATTGCTGCAGAAGTTAGAATGGGTTTTAAAATGAACCATTCAACATAGAAATAGCTGTCTGAAGCTGTTATTGAGAATGTGCATGAACAGAGTACCATAATAACCTAAGTTTAAAGCAGTCACTTTTGGAATTTCGAGGACAGTTCAAAGGAAGGTTTTGTTTTATGTGTTGCTCTCTAACCTACTCGAGAAACTCTGATATTGATGAATACTGGCTGTAATGAGCTAACTGAATAGTTTTCTTCTCGGACCTTAATGCCAACTTAAACCAAAAATCTACAGGAAGTAGCATTGAAAAGACCTCTAGACTGATTTGTTATGCTCATATTTTTACACAGAAGGTGTTCAGTGGTTTGATCAATTGGTCTGAAAAGCTGTTGATAATTGTTATGATGTGAAA